>WAAD01003526.1:392671-406988 GCA_013389945.1 Fregata magnificens | reverse complement strand
GGGGGGGGGGGCACTGGGGCAAGGGGGGGGTGGGAAGCCCGGGCAAGGGGACAGACGGAGGAGGGAGCCACACCGATGGCGACAGCGACGGGCGTGGCCCGGGCCCATCAGACGTGCTCGCCCCGTCCACGTCCCCTGCTGCGGGGCACAGCGGAGGGGAGCCCTGATCTGCTTCGTTGGGGCTGTGCGGGGACCCGCGGGCGCGGGGGCGGGCAGGGTGCCTGCTGCCACCCTCCTGCAGCCCGCACGCTGCTGGCAGCCCCTTCTCTGCACGTAGACAGCTCGCACCGCAGAGCTGACGGGCTCGGGGGCTGCCTTTCTGGAGATAACAACCTCCGGGCTCAGTTTGGCTTGGCAATGCTGACCCGAAAACTGAATCTGTCTAAAAATCCAAGTTTTAGGACATACAACCCTGACGCGTTCACAAAATGAAAGGACGAGTACCGTGCAAACCGACCACGGATCAGGACAATAACGCAACAACAAACCTTTCCAGACTTAAGCGGGAGTGGGGGAAATTTGTCTTCTCATCTTCTCTACAGCCTGTTTAATTTACATGCTTGGTTTTATAGGGAGATGTTCCTCATAATCCAGCACGGACATGTGCTAAAAACCTCACGTTATTTTTATAATAGTATTTTTAAAATTAAGATTCTCCCCAGTGGGACTATGCACAGTAGTAAACACCCACGTAAGTGACAGCAGGATCAAAGACCATGAATCACATAGGTTTCCTTGCAAGCACATTTAGTAGGATGAATAGTTTTATATATACTTCATCCTAAAAGAAAAAAAAATCAATAAAGACACAGTCCTTTAAAGAAATAAAAATCTAACAGCAAGGAAGGGCAGAGATCACCCATAAAAAGCAGTCTCTACGGTGACAGTGAAGAAACAAAAAAAGTTAATGATTATGTTGTGCAGATGGAAAATGCTAACTGCTAAGCCAAATTAAATAAGATCTGGAAGACCAGTTGCGCCATCTCTTGCAATTTAATTTACTCCTCTTTAAATAGAAGGCAAGATAATGACCGCTTGGGAGAGCTTGGAATCTAAAAATTCATTGGTATGCCCACTCTAAGCTTTCTCTCCCTATTTTAATGGTGAGCCCACCAAAAGTGTTAATCCTGGAAAAAACCCCATAATAAATGGCTGTATCTAGGCACAGATTTTCTCAGAAGAGCTGGAGAAGACAGGAGGAGAGGAGGAGAGTGCTACTTTCTTACGACCCTAAAGGGCCACATCTTGCCTCAGTGATTGCCATTGACAGCCTCCACGCCTAATACATTTTTGGCGTCCTCTGCTAAGGTTGCCAGCGAAGTACTAATTTTTGGATATGCAGTAGCATCTCTCTGGAAATAAGGCCAAACCCACTAGAGTATATTACAAAAACTAACTTTGAATCCAGCACCTGCCTCTGACGGGAACCACACGCTTCAGTGAAAACCTCCAAATTCCATTATTAGAGAGCTGCTCATCATTTAAAACATTATAGCTCAGGTTGAAAACAAATTATTCTGTTATAAACAATCTGAGCTGCAAGGAACAATATAGAAGAACAACCCCCACACCTCTAAGACACCGGGCGAGTACCAGGCAGCAGAGCCTGCATCATTATTCCGAATGAGACATGTAAAGCCTCCATTTATTTCTTGTTTACATCAGTAAATACCAGGCTTCACAGTGGCACAAGGTACGTTATGGGAATCTCAACTAACAGTAAATTAATCTGGTTGTGGAGGAAGGGCAATCACAGGATGCATTGAATTAGCACATCCTTTGCTTACAGAGATTTCTAAGAAGTCGTGACACAGAGGCAAAAACGAGTCTCCTGAGATGGATCTCACAAGGAAAACTGATGGTGAGAACAGCCTCCTGGTTCCGCTTAGCCACCTCACACTACCAGCCCACCTTGAATAAAAGCAGTTCAGAGATTAAAAATCCCAGGAAATTATTAGCATTTTCAGAGAGATCTTTATAGGGCTTTAATTAAAATAATTATTTTGTTGACTTTTGCCATGTATCTGGAAGGTTCCTTTTTAAAGAAACCCTAGTGATGCCATCTCCTATGCTTTTGTACAAGCAGATTTGCCATAAACAAACCGTGTTATGGTGCAGCGCTGTAAGATGCCACAAAGGTGAGATGAGTTGATTTAAATCTCACCACCGCAGAAGGCACGCCTGGCTCCATTCCTTACTCCTTCTCCCAGACACGTCCTCCTTTCGCTTGCAGAGTTCTCTGGGTAAACAGGTAATTTTCTGCCAAGTTAGCAAACTGAGTCAGGCCACAAAAAGGTCTCATAAAGCAGGACTGTGTGGTTGAGAGCAGGAGTCAGCCGGTAGATTAGCTCAGCTGATTTCAGATGGGTAACAGCTGAAATTTTCCCAGGTAACAACTGGGGGAAAAAAAAAAGTGGAGTGGGAAATACTGTTCAACCCCATTCTGTGTGCTCCTAGCGCTGCTTTCCTGCACCCAGTTTCAAGCACCTGAACCTCTTTGCTACAGCAAGGGCCCAAGCTGCTCCACGCTGGGGCTAATTAGAGCTGAAGCAGGCACATTATAGCCAGAAGAAACAACAAATACTTCATAACTCTTTCCATGATTTTACTTGAAATTTAGATCCCTACTCTTATAATGCTTGGTGATCCCAAAATCTTGACAGCAATGGGTACATTACATGTGCTTGCAATGTTATTTGCCTGTTCCAGTAGCTTTTCCCATAGCCCTCGCAGGGAATCCCCGTGATATAAAGCAACGGCCGTTCAAAGGGGCAGACCGCCTCTTAAAACCGTCAGCACCATCCTTTCTCCCACTGGCAGTTGTGTACCATCACTGTGGCAACTGCAATGCCTGTGTACATGAGAAATATTAGGAGAACATTAGGCTTATTTTAGCTATATTCTAATGCACTGTAGCACCTGGAAGAGAGGAAGGGAACAAGCACCATATGAGCAGTCATATTTCTTTCCACACTGGAAGTGTTCCACAGCTATTTCTGAGGCGATAGGTATGACACCTTAGGAAACATCTAATTGATACCCTGGTTTTGTTTGTTCAGTGCTCCTGATACAAAATGAACTGTGTGAAATGTAGGGCTAGACCTCTCTCTGGCCGAAGCTCCTCTTTTCTACTCCGAGGCAGAGCTGGTTGGAGCCTAAACCTTCACGGACTTGAGGGATGGCTCCAGCACAAGCCTTGGCTGCCGTGCCCAGCTGCTGCCACTGCTGCCCCGCTGCCTCGTAGGCTGAGCCAACAGCCATGAAATGTAATTTCTCTATCAAACGCTGGTGTCACGATCACTTGCTCTTGAAACACTGCCTGGGACTTCAGAAGCATATTAAGTAACACAAGAGCTGCTTCTGAGAGGTTCCCGGGAAGATAAACTGATCAACCAAGAGCCGAAGCAGAGGTGAGGATGCCGGGATTTTATTTGATATTTGCTTCCAGAGGCTTAAATAAATGGTTTTTAAAACCTAAAACATGATATTAAAGTGTTGAATCCCAATGCTTTTGGCAAAAGCTCCCTCATCTAGGAATGATTTCATATCAGCCAAGCTGTTAAGCGGAGGTTGTCATGGAAACAAGTTATATTCAAATGATATGGCCAGAGATATACTGTATTTAGTGAGTTCTTCATTTGCTGCATATTGGGAACATGTCAGAACTAAATGATATTGCATAACTTTGTTTTGTTAAAAACAAACTGGCTCGCTGCCCCTGTTCTTCTGGCAGGCTTGCGTCCAGTCCTGCCTGGGACGGAAAGTTTCATGCACATTACCGAACACCGCTCCATGGGAAAGGCTCCTCACACAGCTGGTTCCTGCAAACTCCCGTTCATTGAGGTCTTCCTTCAAATGCATGAACCTACCAAAGTCAAACAAGCAGAGGAACGTTTCCTTAGCTTGTACAATTGATATAACCATTCACTGGTCCGAAAAGAAGTGCAGTTCAACTAGATCCTTTCCTTCCTTACTAAAAAGTTCCTACACATGCATTGTGCAAGACTAAAAAAAAAAAAAAAATTATAAAATTACATAAAAGTAAAGCCAGTTCATGCGTTCACGGGCATCCCATAAGTGTCCATGACCTCTTGTAAACATAGAACTCCTATTAACTTACTGTCTGTGAGTGATGCTAGAACAAATCTCAGAGAGGATGATGTGCATACTGAATTTGTACGTCTGCTTTTTTAGCTGTGGAGCTGTTAAAAAGTGCAAGAATTTTGTTCCACATGCTAGGAGTAAATGCATATTTTTTTATATAAAGAAAATTAATGGAATAGTCCCTGCTCAGGTTATAAGCCAAAATCAAATCGCCTTTGGCCAGGACACTGTGTGGAAACTTCAGCCTGAAAAATGAAAACAAAAATGAAAGACAAAATTAGCTCCAAAATCACTGTCCTGGGAACCGCTGTGCAGCTTTTACAGAGCAGCGTCCAAAGGAAAGTGTTTGAAGCAGCCTCCCAAGGGATCAAGATTCCTGATTGCCCAATAGAAGCTGAGCATTAAGTAAAAGTCAAACTAAAGTAAAAACTTACCCTTAAAGTTGTTACATAACTGAACACACTGTAAAATGCTTCACAGGAAGGTGATGGCATCTCATAACCTCGGGGTCCAGGGGCCTGTGAAAACTGGACGGGGGCTTGCTCGCTTCTGGGGCAGATAATCCTAAATTTCTCCGAGCTTTCTCTCTTTACAGTTTATAAAGAAAAAACCAAGGCCAAATAGCTCCTCTGCTGTACGAAAAAGCAAATCACAGGACGGACTTCTGCCAGATGTGAACATGAAGAAGGCAGTACCAGTCCTCTACCTAGCTCAGATCAGTGTGCTAGCTGGAAGGACATCACTCTTTCAGGATCTTTGATGCATTGCAGAATAACAGCTCTCTTTGGTTACCATTGCTTGCGAAGGAAGGCTGAGCCTCATCCAAAGCCCTTTACAGTTAAGTAAAGGCATGTATTGACTTAAATATGCTTTAGATTAGACCTTTATTCTTTACCTAGCCATCTTCGGGGAGCTGAACTGGCTTGACTCAGCATCCACTCCACGCATCAGGTATTCGGAGACTTGAATTTCTCACTTAGCTTTGGATACTAGGCTTCTGCTTTCATCCCTCCCCCTTCCCATTCCCCATGCTTGTAGGGCACTGGAGCTGTCTTAGGTGCTAAAGAAAGAGATGCCCAGCAACGGTGAGGTCAGGGCCATAAATGCAAGAAACCTGACAGACCTCAAATCTAAGTTGTATGTTGGAAACAAACTCCCAACGGATTGCTTTTCCTTATTTCCCAGTAAAATATCTGCAGAGTGTTTCACTTAGATATCGCTTCCCCAAACACGGGCATCCCAAAATAGCACCATCCACAATGCTATTCTGTGTTATATTAAATCAAAAAGAATGTTATTGGCACTGCATCTGGCATTGGGTTTGATGTGGAACATGAGCTTAAATACTGATCTTTTTTTGCAGGCATCCCAGTATACAGCTGAAGGAAACAATGTGCAAGAGTCACATCCTACACACGGAGCAAACCATGTTAGCCTGCACCGCAGAGTAAGCCTAGGATGGAAAGCCTTGTCTACTATTGACATTGTAAAAAATAAATAAATTCTAAAATAGAAAAAAACACAGAAAATAATATTTTTATAGGTTTTATGCTCACCTATAGCAAATTATGAGTTCAACGCTGCTCTACGGTTCAGCTCATAGGGGTCACGCAACTTTTTGCATCGCATTCCAGCAAATTCTGTACCCACCGAAGCCAGTAAAGCCAAGGGCCCCTCTGGAAATAAACCACTAGAGGGAGACTGACTTCAGCAATGTAACACCCACAGAGAGAAAATCCTGCACATCGTTTAAAAAAATCAAGATTCAGATAAAATGTGCTCCCTATAGCTCAGGTCAAAATTACTCTTTGTGTTTCTTCTTCACGAATAAAAGCAGCTGAAACTCATGGGTCAAGTTTGGCTTCATTACTGTAAATTGAAGGAGTGTCGCGTAAGTGGGATCAGGCAGTCACGTATTTTTCTACTGCTTGTAAGAGAGGTTAGGCCGACTCTATTAAAAAAACCCACACCGAAAAAAGACCCCAGCCACTGAAAATACTAATAGCTGTATCCTAGCAACATCACGGATTCCATGTGGACTTTGTTCTGGAGTCTATAGTCTTATTTCATCAAAATTATTGACTTTCTCGAAGTCTCTAAACAACCATCAAGAACCAGCTAGTGCTTAAAAAATACAAACATTTAATTAGTCACATTAATAGGAAAAAAAGAAAAGCAGCATCGCATGCTAGCCCTCCCTCTTCATGGAGCTCGGTTTAGCTCCTTTTGAAATCAACGTCAAAATTCCCACTTTATCTATTGGTAGCAGAGCCGGGTCCCTCCTTTGAGAAGAAAAGCTGCAAATGGCCCTACAGGACTTGGCAGATGAGGTTTGTTTCCCAGGCTGGACTCATGCATTGCATGGATGAAATTCATACAGCGCTCCACAGTCCTCCCAATCATCATGTCCGTACTGTAAAGGTAATTCAATTGGCATTCAAATGATATACAGAGGCTTTCTACAAGGCTTTTGTACTATGCACATAATCAATATCATCTTTTTTTTTCCCCGAAGCTTTGTTTTTATATAACCACAACAATTTTTTTCAAGATTACAAAAAATATAAAATCCTGTTGGATCTTCCCAAAAGCCCATACCCTGCTCCTCTCCAGTATGAAGACTTCAGGTTTAACACAGCTCCGGGAGGTTCTCCCTCATCAGCCCTGCATCACTGAAGTGAACTTTATTAGACAAAATACAAGAGCAAAAGGCCAAATAAATAAAAAAAGAAACCACCCAATCCTCTGAAAGAAAAACCCTTCGCACAGAAGGAACCACCAAGAAAAAAACCAGCCCAACCCCAAACAAATAAGCTGTTTGTTATTCTTAACAGCTTGCATGATGATCCGAGGAATCCTGGGGCATTTTGGTATTTAACTCGGGTAGGCTCAGATTTTGGTCACAATTTTCACTCAGCTCCAAACTACATCACAGCTTTTCTGACAGTTTTTATCTGTTATTTCAAGCTCTCCTTCAGTAAGTTAGCAAGACCTTTTACCAGAGAGAAAGTGCTATTAAAATAATAGATTCCTTTTCATCAGCCTGCCTTAAAAGCTCAGTTGATAGGATAGTATGGTAAAAAATGTTTCTCACACTTTACTTAGCCCGCAAAGTTGGTTGAGACCCACGAACACTTCTAAACTGCAAAACCTTTTTACGTGCTATTTCCATAGTTCAAAATTAAACTATGAGAGAACGCCTTTGTTGAAGGAGTAATTTAAATACAGAAGGGTTAGATAGTGACTTTCAGCCCTTGAACATGGAGCCGGTGACAGCTTGATTTGAATTCCAGACATAATGCTGAACTGTTTGTGCTGCTTCGGCAGCGGTGGTGGAGAGCCTTGAGCTGACCTCCGAACCGGTCACGGGAATACACTGCTGGATTATCATCCCGCTCCGACACCCTGGCAAGGGCTTTATCTAAACAGACAACACCCCTTTAACGAAGAATGGAGCATTCACCTAGTGTTCATGGACTCTCCGATATTGTTAAATCTCACAGTTTTAGTCACTTTGAAGGCTTTTGTATTGCTCAACCTTTCATTTCAACCAGCTGTGAAGGCAGGGAGGAGCCATAGGCAAGGAGGGGATATCCATTTGCACAGAGTGCCAAAATGAGAGAGTAATTCTGGCTTCAGTCTAAGCTGTGCACAGGTATAAACCAACAGGAAAGGTAATATAGAAGGAAAATAGAGCAGCAAAGAAATCAGCTTTCAGAGTTCATTTACTCAAGTTAAAAGACAGTATCCAAAGGTACTTCCAGCACCTCAAATAACTCTCCCTGATGATTAGATTAAATCCAAAACTGCTCCAAGGAGAGCAACTAAACAAAAATTTGAGAGTTGCACATCAAATTATGTTCCTGGTTATACCTTGAAAGAGTGCTGTTGGGCTAATTTGTACCTGGGTAATATATAAGAGGGAGGAAAAAAATTCAAATACACCATAAAGATGAAGACGCTTCGACTAGCCAACCAGATTTTATTTGAAGGCTCTCTTTAGCATTTAGTAAGAGTAGCAACTGTGGCCTGTTGACCGTTTGCAGCAGGACTGCTTTTGATGGCAGACACTGTAGACAGCAAGTGGAGAACAGCAAGGGCTGAATTCATACTAAGGAAGTAAAAACCTGCTTTCACAGTGACGTTGAAAATGAACTTTCAGTTGTGCATTACCTTTTTTTTTTTTACCCAGTGAATTTTCTAGACAGGCGTTCATAGTAGGTCTATCTGAAAGCAGAGAAAGGATAGCAATGGAAATAAGTTGTTTCATAATCAAAACAGCCACCTTTTGTTCTGAAGCTGCCCACGCTGTCCACGGTGAATTTGCTGTTGGGTGCCAAAGGCCATTTCACCATGACGAGGGTGGTGGCTTCATCCTGCAGCGCAGGCGCCGCCCCCGTGCAGGGAAGGCAGTTTGCGAGGGTTGAAGCCAGTCACGCAGGGAGATGTGACAACACAGTGTGTAAAGCCTGTTGTTGCCTGTTTGTCCTGCTGCCAGGTTTTACCTCAGCCCGTGGAGATGGCTGCAACACATGCGTGTATGCATGTAATTAGGAATACACTTATTTATTGCAAGACGTTATAACCCTTCCTGCTAACGAAGAACCTGGGGCCTGAGAAGCACCACAGCGGCAGAGCCAAGGGCTGGCAGTGCTTCTAAAGGCAATAAGCTGCTTATCTCCAGCCTAAGGAGTTTATAGCACCCATGTATCTCCAAAAGCTCATTAGCTCCTCAGTAAGCAGCTGAGACATTAGATGCGCAGGCAGAACAGCAGCAGCTTGAGGTTGCTACAGCCCAGATAAAACTTCTGGGGTTGGCTAGTCTGCAGCAGGCTGGTTCAATAGCCTGAAGCAATCCCGCTTATGTATAAACTGGAGAAAGCCTGATCTTGTGAAATGCTCCCTTGTATCCAGCTTTGCTAGTAGGAGAGCGCGTAGCTAAAACTCAGCCCTGAGGAGGGGCTGCACCCACCTCCCTGGTACCCACCGAGAGCCGAAACTGGCAGGGCACGGCGTCTCGCAGCATCACCTGCCACGGCAGCGGAGGAAGCCACACGCCCTGACGCGGCCTCAGATTGCATCCGCTTCTCCCTTGCCCTGTGCTCCTCCGGTCACTCACTGCCTCCAGGGCAGAGGGGTGGGAAGTGCAACCCAAGCAGGTGGTCTATATCCCGTGAGAGAGAGCTATGGAGAGAGGAAGAGAAGGAACAGGGAAGTCTGTGCCTGGGGAGGTTCCCCTGGAGATTTTAGAAGAATGGCTTTTTGTAACTTTCTCGGCAGGTCCGTGGGACTGGAATCGCAGCTACAAGCTCCTGTAGAAAGCCATCATGTCAGGGATATTTCCTGTCTCACTGTGGCTATTCCCTGTGTCACAGGGGAGCTCTTCCACAAAAGAGCTGCTTCTGAAGAACAGCATGTCACCAACAATCCAGCGGGTTAAGTTTAGCAGAGCCAGTGATAGAAGTGAGCAGGAAGGAGCTATTCTTCTCCTCTGCTTTTCTTCTCTCTCCATTGAGCAAAGTGTTTAAAGACCAGCTCCCTTTGCAGAAGGCTACAGAACTTTTAGCAAGTGGCATGCATGGAGGCATTCATAGCCATGATACCTGTGTCTGGTTATTTCCAGTCAAAATAATCTCCTACTCAATTATGGAGAAGAATAGAGAAGCTCAGCCTGACTCACAATCACATGGGGGAAAAATGAGAGGAGTTGTTCAAGTTCAAAATGTTCAGCTCGCTGTGGAGGAGGATTAGTACTGCTGTGGAAGGAGGCTTTCTCTCCCTCTGCAACAGCACAGCACTAAAGGATGGAAAAGACCCGAGTCCACTTCCCTGCTGTGCCAAATATACTCCTCCGTTCTTCTCTCCTCCCCCCCAAGAGAGCACATGAAGTATTAAACAGCTAGGAATAAGCCCTTGAAAAATGTGATAGCTAGCTGTCAGATACCTCTCTGCCAGATAGCTGCAGCTATGTGACTGTTCTCCTGCAGATCCGCTGCTGCCATCCAGGAAATCGGGATTCAACAGTGACATTCATACTCTCATCTGCTTCGGTGTCATCTGTACATTTTGCATGACCGTGCTAATACTTCTGTGAACAAAAACACATCCAAAATGCTTCATTAATGTTTTGCTGAGCACAGATCCAGCCTCTGCTTGCCCGTGCTCTTCCCAGCCTGATGGCAGTCCCCAGTGCCCCATCCCCGACCTGACATCTGGACCCTCTGCAAGCGAGAGGTAGGGTGGGGGTTTTCCAGTGTTGGCTTAAATCTGTCTTCATTTCACCGGCATGTACCATGGCCGTGCCCTGGTTACAGAGGGCAAGCATGACTCCTGTACAAAGCAGTTCATTTGGGTAGCACTGTAAATTTTGCAGACTTAAAACTTCTCACGCTGTTTTCATGTTACCGGGTGCCCAAACATTACCTTAATGTGTCATCTTCTGTTCCATCGTTGTCACAAAGTATTATCATGATCCTTGTAAACACCCACAAACCTACCTCATTATCTCTTCGCACTCCCTCCTCCCTTTGCAGGGATGAGTGATGGCCACGGTTACGCCGATGCCATTCCCTCGGCTGCAGCCTCGCTCTTCACTCATCCTCCCCCTTCTCTAGGGTTTGTATCGGCTCTCCCATCTCACAGTTGGATTTTAAGTTCCCTCGGAAAAGGGACAGCTTTTTGTTTTGATTATGTAGCACCCTGGTCCCTGACTCACTCCGTTACATGCAAAGATAACACAAATAATGAATGTCATCTGGACAGCTGTCTGGGAATTACAGGAAGCTGGGAAGGAGGATCCAAATCGTTGTCGTGCCAGCATCCGACTCAAGCCTCCGTTATCCCTTTCTGCTCCAGACTGACCCTTGCATCTCCTTGATTACTAAGCCTCAAAATTTTGCTTGCCTGAATTATGTGTGATGGCAAAATTGTTTTGGCTGGCTCCTCTCACCTGTCCTGCTTCCCGGTGGCGTCTCGGCCATGGAGGGGCTCTGGGTTTGCCCTTCAGACATGTCCAGACATTTCCTCCTTCTTCCCTTATGTCACACCAGAGATAGCACTGATTTCTACTACAGTAGAAGGATACAGGACACTTCTCTTTCCAGAAACATTTTTATGCAGAGTTCCTAGACATCAGAACACAAATAACACCACCAATAATAAATAGCTAAGGCTCCAGGAAGAATGCCGGTGAGTGGTGGAAAGAAGGCAATACGCCACAGTATTTTCTGTAAGAGTCGGTATTTCAGCTGTCTTTCCCGTTCGAGGCAGCGAGCGGAGAACATGAAGAGGCAGCCAATTCAAGTACAGCACATTGAAAGGTCAGAGGAATCCATCTAGCTTGTGCAGCACCATTTTGTAACCACAGAATAGCTCTTCATTAAACCCGTTTTGTGAAAGTGATTGAAGTGAGAAAGGGAAATAGCTTAACACACTCATTACGATCTCTGGAAATTACCTGTTCCCCACAACTGCTGCGATGGATCTGGCTTTCGTCCGGCTGTGCCCAAATCGATACACGCCCAGTGTTTTTAGCCCCTGCCTGGGCACTGGAGGTCAGAGCCTGGTGTTTCAGTGCTGTGTCGTGTCCAGGGATACACGGGTGTGCAAAGGTGCTCCCGCTCGGCCGGGGGCTGGGTGCCCGGCAGCACCCCACAGAGCCGAGCAGCACCCAGGGCGAAGGCTTCGCTGTGGGGATGTTGGGGCAGTCCCTGCAGCTCCTTTTGATTCTGAACAGTGGACACCTCCCCAGGCACCGCAGTCCCTGCAGACTGGAAGAGCTCCCCGAGCAGCTCTGCAACAGCAGAGAGGTTACTAAATACCCTGTTTCTCATTTTTTGATCAAATACTGTAAATGTGGCACCGTCCTAACGTCCAAACTGAGACGGAGACGGGGTGAGGAACTTGGTTGAACCTTGATGGGTCTGATGCAAAGAGGAGGTGAAGCACCCCAAGGTGCAGGCATGCCTTGCCCGCACGGGGCACCCGGCTGGGGCAGGGAGGGCTCTTCCCCTGGCAGGGAGCAGGCAGGGAGACAAGAACAAGGGCTGGGGTGTAACTAACAGGCAGAGTTATCCTGGCGGGTCTAACCCCACGTCAGCCCCTTTGGGAAGTGAGGAGCCCGCGCATATGAAGCCTGTTAACCCCCCACCTGCCCCTTGTTTTCCCCATTGCTTTTGGCTGGTCCTTTAGCATTGCACCTCTCAGCCGGCCCCGCAAGGAAGCTGGCCCCAAATTCCTGGCTGACACTGCCTATAGCACTATATAGCAGCCCCATCAGGGAAGCAGGCCTGGGAAGATGGATGGAACACCATTCCCTGCCTGCTCTCCCCTCGCTACAGGTGGGAGAAGGATGAGCTAGCAATTTGCTGCTGGCCTGGCAAGACAGCAGTGAATTACGGCAGCTCCTGAGCCAGCTCAGCTGCGCTGGCGAGCGTTCAGGGAGAGGAGAAACCCCACCCGCAGGCACGGAGGAGGGAAGCAGGTGTGTTATTCCCTTTTGCTCACTTGATGGCAGAGATCACAGCGCTAACACAGGGCCATAAGGTCTCCTCTGCTCCTCTGAAAACCCACACGCCCCCAAGGACAACCGATCCTCGTACTCGTGCTTGGCAAAGCGCTTTGGCTGCTGGCACCTTGCCGTAGGGGAGGCTGTTAACGCGGTCCCGTGTTGCACCGGGGGCAAGAGAGGTACGCGGTGTCCCCGGCTCCTACAGAAAGACACCACTCCTGACGCCGGTGCCAGAGCTGCCGAGGGGACACTGCGCACCCGGCACTCAAGTCACCGCACGAATGTGAGAAACGCCTTGAAAATTGCACAAAGCACTGAACAACCCGTGGGCAATTCTCTGTCACAGTAAAACTTTGGTGCAAATGAGAAACCTAACAACTGAAAACAGCTCAGATGTACTGGTCGGAAGCAAAAAGCGGCCTCAATTATCTGCCGCTTTTTGTTTTTTCCTCTCTGGATTTCTTTGCTCTCCTAATGCTAGCAATAAATAACAGATACAAACCAGATCCACGGGCAAATCAAGTCCAGCCGGTGACACAGATTGCCCTCAACACGTCTTTAGGCCAAAGTCTGGTTTTGGTTCCACCACTGTTTAAATGCCAGGAGTTTAGCAGAGCTGCTCTGGATGGCTGGTAGCACGATCGAGGTCGGTGCCTGGCCCCCATCAGATGCAGCGAGACTTTCTGAAACTAGCCAGAAAGGTCCGCTCAAAAGCTGCTCCACCGACATCCGCTTTTGGGGCTGATGCAGACGATGTAATTGCTACTGTTTCTGGACTAACGCTGAATTTACCGATGGTTTTTAATAGAATGCTTAAAAAGGATTTCAGACATGTCCTTCACAAGAGGCCATGAAGGAAACTCAGTAATAGTACGATAATTGCATTAGCATCTCCAGCGAGCCAAGGGCCGCGCCGTGGTGCGTGCCTTACAAGGCACACAGAGAGGCCTTGCCCTACATACACAAGGATGGCAAAGTGGGAGAGAGAGGACAAGGATCTGCGTCTCACTGGCCTACATGAATTAAACCTGCACCAACAGTACGGGTGCATCAGCAGAAGCTCTGTGCTAGTCAGGCCAAAGGTGTTTTACCCATCTCACAGAAACCTGCCCAGCCCTCCATGGGTGCTGCGCACCTGAGCCTGGGAGCCGGTAAGCCCCTGCACAATGCAGAAAGCATCAACGTGGACATTTTGCCATCTCCCCCCGCCTTCCGTCTTCTTAGGAACCTCAGTCAGACCCCAAATGCCAGACTCCTGACTTGCAGAGGCAGCTTTTCCTCGATGTTCACACTGAAACGTTCACCGCGTGAGCTTGCTGCAAACCTCATTCCCCTGCAAACCTCCCTGCCCAGCAAGGGACCGCGCGCCCGGCCGCTCTGCTGCAACAGGCGCTACTGGGCTCGCCTCCCCTGCGTGCAGAGAGAGTTAAAGGGCTATTTAGCGTGGCTAAATCTAGCAAAAGCAGACCGATGAGCGTGACACGGGTATATCGCCAACGTGTGGATATACTGGATGAATACATATATGCGGTAGGTATCCATACGTGTGTGTATGGGCATATACACACCTGCGTGGCCCACACGCATACGTGGGGGCTCTCCGCGGCCACACCGCAGCGGGACGGCAGCAGCGGCCGGACACGCACCCCACCCCACCGGGATGCCCACGCTCACCCCGATGCCTCCGAGCCCCATCTCGACGCC
>WAAD01003526.1:371487-392320 GCA_013389945.1 Fregata magnificens | reverse complement strand
CTGAGACCCCGGCCCTGCCCGCGCGGCGCCGCCGAGGAGGAGGAGGAGGAAGGACCCGATGGCGAACAGCAGCGAGCTGGGGAGCAGCAGCAGCCCCCACCTGCCCAGCGCCGGCGGCCTGCTGAGCGCCTCCGGGCTGAAGCTGGCCACCCTGGGCTTGATCCTCTGCGTGAGCCTGGCGGGCAACGTGCTCTTCGCCTGGCTCATCCTCAAGGACCGGCACCTGCACCGCGCCCCGTACTACCTGCTGCTGGACCTCTGCCTGGCCGACGGGCTCCGCTCGCTGGCCTGCTTCCCCTTCGTCATGCTGTCGGTGCGCAGCGGGGCCGCCTGGCCCCACGGGCCCCTCAGCTGCAAGGTGCTGGCCTTCCTGGCCGTGCTCTTCTGCTTCCATGCCGCCTTCCTGCTCTTCTGCGTGGGGGTCACGCGCTACATGGCCATCGCCCACCACCGCTTCTACGCCAAGCGCATGACGGGCTGGACCTGCCTGGCTGTGGTGTGCATGGTGTGGACCCTCTCCATGGCCATGGCCTTCCCCCCCGTCTTCGACGTGGGCACCTACAAGTTCATCCGGGAGGAGGAGCAGTGCATCTTCGAGCACCGCTACGTCAAGGCCAACGACACGCTGGGCTTCATGCTCATGCTGGCGGCTGTCATCGCCGCCACCCACCTGGTCTACATCAAGCTGCTCTTCTTCATCCACGGCCACCGCAAGATGAAGCCGGCCCAGCTGGTACCGGCCATCAGCCAAAACTGGACCTTCCACGGGCCGGGAGCCACTGGCCAAGCAGCTGCAAACTGGACGGCTGGCTTCGGCAGGGGGCCCACACCGCCCACCCTCGTGGGCATAAGGCAGGCCACCCACAGCCAGATCAAGAGGCTGCTGGTGCTGGAGGAGTTTAAGACGGAGAAGAGGCTCTGCAAGATGTTCTACATGATCACCTTGCTCTTCCTGCTCCTCTGGTCCCCCTACATTGTGGCCTGCTACCTGCGGGTCTTCATTAAGGCCAGCTCCATCCCCCAGGTCTACCTGACTACTTCCGTCTGGATGACGTTCGCCCAGGCAGGGGTCAACCCCATCCTCTGCTTCATCTTCAACAAGGAGCTCAGGGTCTGTCTCCGAGCCCACTTCCCATGCTGCCAAAGCATCCAGAGCGCCCAGGGCACCATCCTTTGCGATCTCAAGAGCTTTGGGATGTAGGGGGGCTTTTCTCTTTCTAAAAAAGAAAGATGGATATCATTTTCCATGTTTCTGCATACGATCTCAAGAGAGTGTGACCTGTGGGGGACATACTAAAGCACCACCCAGCACCCAAACCTTAGGCTGTAAGAAGCTATTTTATTTATTTTTCTATATTTTGCGTATGCTCTCTTCAGAACATAAAAGGTTGCTGTCTGTGAGAACAGGTACTTGAGCAGAACACCCCCAAACCTTAGGCAGTAAGAAGCTGTTTTTCTTTGTGATTGTGTGGTTTTTAAAAACAAAACAGGGCTCCGAGTTTCTGGTCTTGCTTCTAACGTTTCTAGACATGATTCCAACAGATACGGATTAAGGCCATGACATTTTTTTTGTTTTCCTATTCCTGTCTGTTTTGATAAAGGCTTAACAATTTTACTCATGTAATATTTGATAAGGGCCAAGACAATTTTATACTAAAGTTATTTTTTATGACCTCAAGAGGTGTTGTTTTATTATTATTTGATTTTACGTGAAGAACGAGAAGAGGACGTTCCTAATGTGGTCAGAAGTCAGTTTTTGGTGGGAGCTGTTGGGTTCATTCATTCTCAAATGGTTTGAGTATTTGAAGCAGTTACTTATAACTTTTGTTTGACATGCAGTCAGTGTAGAACTAATTTCAATTTTCTTGTTGCACTATTCATTTGGTAATATTTCAGAACTATTTGTGAAACGTGATTTTAAAATATCAACTTTAAAAATAATCAACTATAGCAGTTTTTAAAACCTAGATTGAAATTCATATTTTACTGCCTTTATAGGAAGTTCTCTACAAACCTGGGTAATACTTGTACATTTTGACTGTTTTCTTTAATAAAATATTGAAAACCTTTACTGTATGTAATTGTTTCAGAATGGCAGCATTCTGCTTTGCTGACAAATAACTTGTGTATGTGGAAGGTTGTATGTCTTGTGTCCGAGTAGATTTCACAGCTGAGGTTATTATGGACAAGCACAATCCTTATTTGCTGTTAGATCTCAATTTAGGTGTTTATACCAATAAAAGTGACTAAAGCTATTTTTAAGAAGACTTAAGTTCATGATGGGCAACAGGTAGCACAACAGCACAATTCTTTGTGTCTACTGAAACCAAATTTCTGTTTTAGCTAATCGCTCCTCTGTTAATGGTAGAAAAGAGTGGGTAACTGTGGATCGCTAATTTTAGTTGGCAAAGCAGTTTTTAACACCGTGGCTTGGTTAATACTGTACTCATTTGTAAACTGTATTCTTAACGGGTAACTTACATTTATTAAGTATGGCATTTTAACCTGCTTTATTGTTCTATAAAAACTTCTCTGAAAGTATTTTAACCGGCAGCCTGATGGCAGGATCCTGACACAAATTTTAGCCGTCCCTGACGTGCTTGCTGTCTGATGTATCATGTAACATTTAAACAAACATTAATCATTGCAGTGCTGGAGCAAGTCGCACGCAAAATGACAGAGATAGGCTCAATTTCCATGAAGAAGTCTGCGTCTGTGCTAAGCGTGTTTCTGCAGAGACTAGTCCAAAGTTGTTAGACATCAGCTGAGAAATAGTTGTCCTGACTGAAGCGAGCACAGAAGAGACACGTGTGACAGATCAGAAGAGGGCGAAGGTGGCAGCGTCAGATTCAGCCAGGGAACGAAATGAGGTGGGGCTTCTGGTTTGGTTTCATGTCTTGCTTTCCACCCCTAACTCAGATTTGAACACCAGAGAGGCAACATTTCTCAAAGTGCGTACGGAGAAGTTTGCAATTTGAGCTTTCGGTATAGCTGCAGAGAAGGTAGGCAGGGGGAGGATGGAGCTGTCTTGATACCGCCAGAGCTGGGCTAAGAAATACGACCATGGATGGAGTATCTTGAAAACAGAGAGACTTAATGATCATTTCCAAAGCTGTTTGAAGATGCATCCGGGTACAGAAGGAAAGCTGTTAAGAACTTCAGATCACAGGAGAAGTTGGTTATCAGTACTAATTATATTTTCGTCTTGGAATATGGGATCATTGCTTAGTGAATCTTGATGAGTACTCAGGTGGAGTTGTGTTACAAAGACTTAGGGGCAAGGCATCGATGCTGTTGCTAGGAGTTGTATTCCAAGTATACCTTACATGCCTGTTTTACTGTTAGGTCTTTTCAGTAGCGTTCCAACTTTTACAGAATCATATTTTCTTAAAACTTAAGAAAATTCCTATGCAGGGGCCTAGAACTGTGATCCTTAGCTCAAATCTTGCCTTCTTTTTCCTAATTCTGCTGATACCCAAGCCAATGTTTTCCTTCTCTTACTCTATTAAAAATGCCTGATTATTTTGGCATCCTATCCCTCTTCCAAGCTATAAGTAGTACGGTTATGATTCTATTTAAACCACAGAGATGGGAGAATAGTTATTTTAAAACCTCCTTAAAAGCTGCAAGGACCAGATTTTTCACTTATAGAAAAATTAAGCACAAGTTGTATAGTCAATCATATATGCGGGGGATGAAAAATCACCTTTGGGTGACCTGATTTTTTTTTTTTTTTTAGACTTAGCTTATCCAGCCACACTGCTGTACTGAATGCCGCTTTGCCACTCCCTGTGCATAGGCATCCCCCACCTCAGCGATGCCCTCGCTAGATGGGCAAGTCTGGTTCTTACCCACTGAAGATAACGGACGCTTTGCCGTCACCCATCAGTGGCAATCAGACCCAGCCTTGCTACAGCAAAAGGATACAAAAAAGTTTAAAAAGGGTATCTGTATACTGTGCCTTTTGCTTGCATGTAGCTTCCAGGGCTGTCTCAGGACTTCTGATGTACTCTGAGGGCAGAATCAGTGCTGTTTGAAGTTAATTTTATATTTTAGGTACTTGCAATATCAGGCAGATTATGAGCCTGGCCACCCTAGTACAAAAGAGAAGGAACTCCAGTAGCTTTAATTCAGGGTTTAGATGGGTGTTGTACAATAGGGCTTCATTCCAGAAAATGTGAAACTAAATATCAAGGACAGGCACATGGCAGAAAATGAAACAGTACTTGGTGCCAGAACACCAAACACCACTTTGCAAGTCTATCCTGCTGGCTGAGAGTGCACCAAGAAAGTATGAAAAACCACAAAGGGCTGGAGAGACACCAGAGGATAAATATTCCTTCTAAAGTCTGAGAAAAGATAAGAAAGTTGCAAAACCAATAGCGTTTCCAAAGCACAGTATTAGCATGTTCTCACAGCATCCTTTAGTCTGCATATGGGGAAAGTGGGTCACAGAGATTAAATGCTTTGACCAAGATCAGAGAAGGGGGGTCGAGAGGATGCAAACATGCTCTTCGTAACAAAAGTAGACAAATAATGTTAAGAGAATGGGCTGAGCACAGGGAGCCATCCCTGATGCTGTTGGGACATGTGGCTGTAAGCCTCCATGCCCCCAGCTGCCCATCCAAAAACCAGAGTGCTGCTGGTCTCGCTCAGAAGTGCTAATGGCTGAGACTCAGTGAGAGCTGGGTGTTAACAATTAGCTCCCACGTCCACGTGAGAAGCTATTGCAGCTTGTTGTGCAAGTCCTGGGCTCACTTGCGAAAACTCAGATGGTCTGAACCCCTCTCCCCATCCCCACTGACCAAAATGCAAAGTACTGGGAGGGTCTGGTGAGCTGCACTGCAGCAGGGCTCTCCCAGCTCTTCCATCTACCTGTGCTTGACCAGAATATAGATCGAGTCCTCTCTATACCTCTCCAGACATATGTATGATAGTTTTCCATAAGAATATGGCAACACAAGTGCTGAGTATCACAGGAAATACCAACGCCATCTCCCCCAGAGATTCTCCGCAGTCTGGCTCAGAGGTCACAGTGTGCTTGCTTTTGCATATCTGTGGAGAAGAATTGCAGTTGCAGAGAGCTGCGCTGCTCTGGAAAAATCTTGATTGCTGCTGGCTTCTCCACTCACTCACCAGGTATTTAACACATTCCTTGCAAAGGTTCCCAGTCAAAATCTTGCTGTGCTGAAGTCAGGGGAGGTTTTTAGCATAAACTTAAATGTCAGGTCAGCTTGAAAAATTACACTGGTCTGAAATCTCAACAAGTACTGGCTATGGCTATCGCTTGCTTTACAACACTCAAAGGTTGGAGTACTGTGGGGTGCTGCTGGCTCTGCTGTTAGTTTTGGAAAGAGTTTGCTAGGAAAGGGGCTGCAATATTTGGCCCCAGCCAAATTATGTTGTTGGGTGCAGGTCTTATTCAACGGTCATGCTAGAGGTGAAGGATGAGCAGGGGGATGCACAGCTCACAAGCTGTCATCATTTGCATTTCCAGTACCAGATCTGCACCAGGGGAGACAAAGCTGCCTCCCAGAATGGTGTGGAGTCAGTAGCTTTGAGGAAAAGGGCAGGAATTTGGCTTAGTCTGACAGCAACAATTCTTTCCTGGGGCTCTACCTGGATGTGATACAGCTACACCTCCAGAAGGCTGCTCTGCCATATGCTGCGGGACTGCCCTGGGGCACGTTGCACTGAGCAAAGAGGAGAGCAAAGCTGGCATTTTCCCTCCCTTTTCAGCAAAGGATGCATGGAGTTTGGCTGGACCTCTGCCACTTGCCCCACGTGGTTAAGCACAGTCACCTTGCTCCTGTGTAGCACCTGCACTTGCTCAGAATTGCCAACAAACCACCCCGAGTGAAGTGGCTCCGGACAGAGTAACAGCCACATACTGGCATAACACAATGTTAAGTGTCTCAAGGCACTTCGTTAACTTAGGCTGCAGATTAGATGATGCTGTGACATATCAGAATACTGCAGAAACCGTAATAGATAGTTATGCTGCAAACAAAATTATTAGAAAGATGGCAGGGGGGCTGTTTTCTAATAGAGGTCCCCTAAAAGCCTCCATTTTAGCACAGCTTCCTTTTATGGTTGCTCAAAAGACTGCACAGCCCACAGTTAACTCGATTGTGATATGAACCAGGAAGCATCTCCCATGCTATGCTGTTCTTAAGCTTCAGAATGTTGTGAAGCGTACAACATCTGGAAGAAACAGAGCCATCAGAGAAAGACCGTCAGTGAAGATGGTCTCTTAAAAGCTGGCGCAGAGTCGTACTGGGCTGGAGCTGTGCCGACGGAAGTCTGACCCCAAACCTCCTTTTATGCTGGTGACCTCTGATGCCATGTCATTCATGAAGGACCTTGTGCAGGGTAAGTCCTTACTCATCCATCGGTTGTAGAACTGGTGACCAAGAGCTGAATTTCCAACAGGCCTGACGTCTATGGCGCTCTGACTTTCCCTAAAGCTGATGATGCTGAGCATCTCTGAGCCTATTTTCACTTGATGCAAGTCATTAACTGCCCCGCACCTCAGTACTTTATCTGAAAAATTATTGTTCTTACCTTTGTAAAACACAGAACTGCTGATGGCAAGAGCGGAGCATTATCATGGGTGAACAATCGCTGACTACATAAGCTTTCATCACGTAACTTTAAAGTCAAGCTAAGCCTTTAATGCAAGCTGTTGCATTTCTGTATTTCTATTCATGTTTAATGACCTCAGTACTTGCACTCTGTCTTTGATCTCGTGAGTCATGCATGGTTGTACTGTGGATGTATTTATCGGAAAGCCATTTTCTTCAGTGCCACATTTTTCACCTCTACCGTGACCAGGTTGATAGCGCAAAGCACTTTGTGTAGGAGGCTTTCAAGTTCAAAGCCAGTCTTGCCAGAGCACAGGGAAGCTGTGAAGTCCCAGTTAATTTTAGGCAGTCATCACAGCACTAACAGAGTAGGCAGAAATCAAGAGATTACCCGGTGAAGAGAAAGCCCGTCCTAAAGTTTCTGAACGTTATTTACTGGCGTGTCATTAAAAAAAAAACAATCCTGTGTTTATGCGAGGATGATTAACCATTGGAACAAGTCATCCAGGGAAAAAAATGGATCCTCCATCTGTGATACGTGCAGCGTGAGCCTGCGCGCCTGCCCACGGCGCACCTGCCCGGGAGCCTGCTGCCTGCCCAGCCGGGGTCCCTGCGCCGGGGTCTGGGGCTCAGCCCCAGCACGCAGGGAGAAAAAGAAATTAGAAACACCACTAAATAGCACCAGAACCCTCTCTGTCTCGCGGCGATTCGCTCCTTCCTTTTGCTGTTTTACAACACTCATTTTATCATACCTTATAAATACCAGTGCTTGCTTCTCTCAAATTTTAGCAGAGGTAGAGCTAAAATGGCTTTGTCATTAAAAAAAATCCAGAGGGAAACACAGGAAGATTCAGAAGGAAGGGCTGAAGTCTGCGTGCTTTCCGACAGTGAGAGAAAGAGGAATGATTTAGTGGAATATTACCTCACTCCATCGAACCACTCAATCTGTCCCCATCTGTCACCGAGTGCTTGCAGGAGGGTGATGGAAAGGAAACCGTTGAGTAGCTTGACAGTCAAGTAAATCAGCTGGGCTTTTTCCTTTTCTTTTCCTTTTCCTCCCTCATTAGGCCTTGCACACTCCCACTACACAGCGTGCTGTGCTGAGGGCGAGGGAGGAGAGGGGACGGTTCCCTGGGTGCCATGGGGCTGCAGTGGTCCCGGGGCAGAGGGACCAGCTCCGGGTGCCCACGGGGCCAAGCTGCCCTGGGGAGCGAGCTCCAGCAGAGCCACAGAAGACATCTGGGTGTGGAGGAAGGCGGATGAACGCTCAATATGTTCAGCCAAGCTGCGGTGTGACTAAAGGGGGAGAATGTGGGCACCCGAGCCAAGGAGCCAGCAGAATCGCAGGCAGAGGTAAAGCTTGGAGCTGCGGTGTGAAAGCAAGGAGGGACACGTTTAGGCTGAGCATCACCAAAGAGCTTCCTGGCAGGGTGACGAAGGATGCTGCAGAAGCTGGGCTCTGCAGCACCTGCCCGCAGTGCTGCCGGTGGGGACGGAGGTCTCAGTGCTAATTTTCCTCCCCAATAGATGCTAAACCTTCAGTCAGACAGACTTTTTCTTACTCTCCGTTTGTGCAATATCTGTCTGAGCGTAAGTGCTGATGTAAACCAAATCCAAATAGTTGAATGCTCTGTTGCAATGTGTGAAAGATTTGTTAGCGACTTTGGGGAGTTTAATGAAACCAGGGCGGGGAGGGATGTGAAATTATGACACCACCACAGTCAGGAAGTTTTGCCATTGAATTTGAAGGGGTGGGGGACCTTCCTGTCAANTTTGACAGGATGCGGTGAAATTTTTGGAAAGAGCGAGCATGCTTGCAGCTGCCTCGCCAGCGCCTCTCCCTGAGCTGGCCATTCTGGCAGGTCCCATGAAAGCGGTTAGAGATGTGCGCTGCTGCCTGGGCTCCTGTGTAGCCTAGAGGAGTAAATAAAGGGTGGGCCCAGCTTCACACGCCCTGAAATTAATAGCAGCTTTGCTGGCTTGTGAACTCTTTGCAGCAAGAGCTGCAGCTACCCGTTCATGCTGAAAGAGCCCACAAACGTCTGCATGAAATGACATGAGTGCACTCACATGTACAAGAGAAAAAGTAAATGAGGAAGGCTCTGCCCTACTCGCTTGACTGGAACCAGGCCATATTTTCAGTCTGTTTCTGAACTGCGTTACAGCCTTGAGATTTACAAGGCCACATTACATTTAAAACCAGATTTAATCCCTTCCACGGGCTATGATGCTGTGGCGGGGGCACGGCGCTGGGGTTCAGGAGGCCTGGGTGGGGTTCCCAGCCTGGGAAGAGGTACGCTGCCGATGCAGAGCCCCACGGGGGTCCCCGCGCTCGCGTCTGTAGGGTGCTGGCAGGGACGCAGCTACAGCCCATCCTTCCCATGCTGCCTGCTGGGACACAATGCAGGGGCAGTTACGCATCCCAGGGTAGCTCGGGCTGCAGCGGTGTGGGTACAGGCTGCGCGCAGCACAGACACGTGCTTTATCTGGTCTGTGAGATTCGTAACCTTCTGGGGACAGGGACATGCCTGTAACACACTGATATCTGGTGCCATGGCACAAAGGAGCATCAGTCTGGGATGCTCTGGGCACTCCTGGCTCACAATTAACACGTACCGAGTTTCCCAGGCAAATTGGGGTTTGCAGAGGAGACTTTCTGTCATTTTTACATTGTGCATGTATTCATTTCCCCCCCATATTATGCTGTCGTACACTCAGACCTTTGGGAAACCCCTGCCATGGGGGTGTTTACAAGTGTGCTATGTGGTTATATTGCTCATTCCTCCGTTCCTGCACACTTTGCTGTTACCCCGCGCTATACTCCTTGCCATGAAACATGCTGCCACCCCCCCTCCCTTCAGTGCACTAGGCTTCCTCGGCTTCAGCCCGTCACATTCAGCCTTTCCCAGCCCTGATGACCAGGCAGAGTGGCCCAAAGGCTACCACCATCCTCTGAGGCAGCTGGATCATACGGGGGAATCTGCCCTGCCAAATCATTGAGATGCATCCTACTGCATTGGGCTGGGTCTGCCCGCACTCAAGACTCTCCTTGAGAAATGATAGGTGATTTGCTGTGCATTAAACTCATCTCCGTTCCTGTGCTCAGAATTATTGATTAGTCTAACAGCTGTACCCCCGCTGGTTTAGCATTTCATATCTATGTAATAGAGAAAGGCATATTGATTTTGCTATTATCAAAATCCTCTTGTATTTGCACAGTCTTTTCTCTTCCTGCAATTTTCAGATTCCTTCTGGAAAACACGCTACACATTGTCAGGATCAAATTCCTGAGACGTCTTGTTTAAATCAAGGGATTCTTAGCACCTTCTGTTTCTTTTGAATATCCATCTGTGCAGTAAAAACAAATCAGAGAGCTACTGGGGCAGGGGGAAGGCATCAGCGAGGACACCAGCCTATGGTCATACTTGCTGTTACCATCTATCATTACAGTGTACTATGCTGATGAGACAAAGCAGCACAGTACCTCTTGCCAAGGTGTGCAAGGACATTTTATAACCCACTAAAGTTTTAGCATGCTAAGAAACCAAAAGTTGCCCATCACCTTGCAAAAAAATAAACCCAATCTTAATTGTGTATCTTACCTTAGATCACCCCGTAGAAGCACATGTTAGTTTATATTATGCTGTCAACCACTATAACAATTATTAATCTTCTATCAACCACCACTACAGCTACTCCTCCTGTAAAACCAGGGGTTTGCTTAGGGTGACCTGTCTCCTAGCTAAGCACCCATGCAGCTCTGAGTCCCACTTGCCACACAACCAGGAGAACTTATTTTCTGTCACTCAAAGATTTTGTGACTTTTTTTTTTTAAAGTGGCCGAATTTCCCAGGGGGGAATTGTGGGCAGCAGAATGCAGATGAAGCTGAGCTTCAGCTGGGTTTTCTCCTGCTCAGCAGCAGAGCTTTCCCTCCAGCCCCCCAGGCTTACAGGTGCATCCTTGCTTAGCCAGCTGTGCACCCGCAAACCCGAAACACCTTGCTTCACCTTTCCTAATAAGCACGTAATCAAATTAAGGCAGCAACTCATTATACGTGATGGTGTCCTTTCCTGAAATGGCTCTCTGCTAACCTAAAATCTGCTAATAAACATGGAAACTCCTACAGTTTGGTGTGATATCATCATTATTCTAGAGCATATCTGTAATATCAATGTTACTATAATATTAAAAATTAATGCATACATTTTTATTAATAATTAATAGTATTACTTCAATATTAATCAAATTAAACCAAATGTTGGCACAGAACTCCTAAGTGGAGTGAATAACGGAAAGTGTTTAAACCAGGCTCTCTCCTAACAAGCTACACATACTGGAGAATGAGACTTCTCCCTTTCACAAAAGTGTTTCCAGGGCTGCAAGAGTTTTGTTCTCTTTTCTCGTCTGATTTCTCCTGCAAGGGCCTGCCTCCTTCCCTTCCTCCCAGGCAGGCGAGGAAGCTGTTCCTGGGCTGGGATTATTGCCAGGGTGATGCTGAGGCAAACTGAGCAGCACTGGGGTCTGCAGGAAACCTTTCATGGCAGAGCCGGCTTGAGGCTGGCCACCTTTTCCATCGGTCACGTTGAGTCAAGTTTGCTGTGCCCCTCAAGTCAAAAGCTGGCTCAAGGGAAAAGCAGAGGGGCATGCATGGCCATTTACGTTTTGATATACTTCTTGTGGTCACTGGTTTACCTATAATCACTGTAAAGCAAAGGTAAAATGGTGTGTGTCCCCCCTTCCACTGCAGAAAGAAATTAAAGGGACTTTGCAGGTGTGCTTGGGTTAGGAAATTTCCCCTGGGATGGGAGAAAAGGTAACTGATTAGGAGAGAGTTTAGGAAAGAATTGGGATGCAAAAGCTTAATCTTCCTTCCAAAATGATCTCTCAAATCAACTCACCTTCAGTGTGATTGTCAGTTAATGAGAATTAAATTACTAAAAGGGGAATCACTAAAAGGGGAATGATTGCCAAGTGAATATAGTGGGGATGTAGGACAGTGAGGTTTTGCCTTTAGCTCTCCTACACCAGCAGCCGCACTCCGGCGGCAGCAGGGAAGGTGTGGAGAAGCCCCTCAAGGGCAAGTACAGGATAATGTCTCTCTCAAAGAAGCACCTTCCTAATGCCCTGTCCAGGAGTGTCTGCAGGACACGGAGTACTTCGACCTCCTATGAGGTGTGAACTTTGAACTCATGTAATTGGGGCTGTTCTCATTACCCAGATAAATGCCTAATCCCACAAGTTAATTGGCACAAATTACAACTACAAAGTTGCTCTGCTCTTTTCTGATAAACTCTCCTAGGAGTTCCGTTTGGCAGGTCTAAGGCAGTCATCAGATATAATTTTCCACTCACTTACAACGATATAAACCAGGATTATTACCTTTAGTGGAGTCACTGGTGATTTATGCCAGTGGGAGATGAGAAGCAGGGCTGGTGTTTCCTGCTATGGTTCATCGTTTTGAGCACCATGACAATGTGCTTTGGTAAAAATGAATGGAGCGAGAGATGGACGCATACACATTTGGACTGCTTCTATTTTCCTTCTTGATCTTTCCTTTGAGTGTAAATTGACGTCCATGGTATTAAGCTAATTTTACATTGATAGACATGGACAGAAAAGCAACCTCTAGGCTCCCAGCGCATTCCTCCTCTGCAGACTCAGGCTGTGTGGGTGCATGGGGTGTTTGGGGAGCCACACTATTAAGTGACAGTGGTAGGATCAGGTTTTGGGTTTGTTTCTAAATCCAGGTTACGGGAATTTCTGCAGTGCTCAGAGGTCACTGCATTGGCGTGGGAATGAGCTGGTCTTTCACCAGCACAATCCAGCCCTCTGGGCTAGAATTGAGCTCCTCTAAGGCTTCAGATCTAACACACGCACTTTGTACCTGATCACATTAAGGCAAGCCACATATAAAATTACCGTTTGGTGGCACCTCAGACTTTCTTTTTTTTTTTTGCCTACAGGACCTGAGTCTGTTGTCACTTGCACAGCTGCTCTATCGCCACTGCAAGGGGTGAAGCAAAATATATAGGCTTTGGAGCAGGAGCCCTGGGGTTGGGCTGTTTAGAGTTGGGAGGATGCAATCCTATCTCTCAAGACACTTATTCTTCTAACAAGGATCCGGCCAAATAGCAGATCCAGTTGTTCCTTTCTGTCTCTTCAGGGAAGCTGTGGAGCCCAGTGGAAGGTACCTGGTAAAGCTGCTGGGACATTTCTCATCTTCTCTAATACAGGTGTTTGCTTTAATACAAGTGTGCGAACTTCTCTCAAACCCCTCATCGTCATCAGCAGCAAAGCACTGATTGTTGAATGATGAATGACTTCACTTTTCCAGTTCCAGCATATGTTTGCATGTCTGAGAGCAAGAAATGTGTGAAACTCACACAAACTATTGGAATTCCAGCTCCAGGGACTGACAAGTAAATATGAAGTTGCATGGTATTTCATAGAAAACCCACAAATTATATGTTTGCCGGGTTAAAGTTGATCCTGTGAGGCACGTGCCAAGAAAAACCTCTCGTATAAGCTACACCAAGATTCCTCCATCATCTAAGACTGCAGCTTGGTTGAGGAGTTCATGCCTTGTAAACTGCTGAGTTTCCCTAAAAGCAGCCAGAGGCATATAATCTTTTGCTAAGCTATCCGTAAGGAGCTCTGCTAGCTTGGGTGAATCAAATATGTGATAACAACACTGAATAAAAATGGAAAGCCACAATGACAAAATAATGTTATAATATTAAAATAAATCAAATAATATACTGCCATTATTCTGATACAGAATTTTTACACAGCAAATTTGATACATATACAAGAAGTCAGGCAGCCCATTACAATAAACTTCAGGGTTCCTTTTTTAATATAAACTACATCTTAATACATAGTTTGAGATGATCAGGTAGTTTCACACCAACTCAAGTAACAACAACTTCTCATCTTAGAATACTAAAAAGCGAAAATCTTTTAATGCTTTGAATATTGAAATGCTTTGGTTCCACCTGCCACTTTTAAAAAGTGTAAAAACTACATCTATTGGTTAAACTTTAACCCTAGAGACGCGCCTAACTTACAAATACTGTCATATTAATAAAGATAAGAAATGTAATGTAAATACAGTTTTTTGGCAAGCATCATATGCTTCACACTATGCAGTTATTCAACTCTCAGTTCTATTTGGGCATTCCAAACGGTAGAAACGTGGCCGAAATTTTCCAAAACTGACAATAATCTTGGATGTTTTCATTCTGGGGTTAAGCTGGAACCCTGAAGACCACGAGACAGTTCAGAAATCGCTACGCTCCTGCCCTTAGAAAGCAGTGTTGCTTTAGCAGATGTCATTTTGCTCACCCCAAAATGAAAGCATCCGCCACCGTGAGTCCCTCCTGAATACTTTGGCCACTACAGCACAGTATCTCATCTTCAGTTTTAATGTTGGTGAGGCAGGAAAGTATGGTAAAGGGTTTCCCCTGGCAAGTACCTTGTTTGTCACAATAACAAGAAAAAGAATACATCGAGCGGCTCTTTCTAGCGCAGAGTAGCTCCTGCTAAAAAAAGACATCTTCTTTTCTGAAGTCTGGTAAACATTTGAATTTGCTGGGAGAAGTCCGTACGCAGGCCAGGTTGGGGAGACACGGGCAGGTGTGGTGCATCCGCCGCCCGGAGAAGGGAACCTGGGGACAAAGAGCACAGGGCATCAGGGTCAGGGAGCACAGGCAATGGTGCTTGGGATGGATGGATTCAGATGAACAGCGGGGATGTGGGGAACACTGCCTGCCTCCCTCCACGGCAGGAGACCCCCACGAGCTGCAGCACAGGGGCCAGAGAGCAGATGGCGAAGCCAACCCCATTGCATTTCCCAGTCAAGCCACAGTCAAGAGCAAAATGTAACGGACTGTGTTGCTGTGTAAATCTACATCTGTGACACATGTTCTCTATTTACTCCCATTTCATAAAGGCATCTGTTGTGAAACTACACTGGCCTTTAGCATTGTGTTTTGCGGTGTTTACTGTGCAGGGGTTTCTGCTTGCCCTGATTCCTGCGTTGCAGTATGGCACGGAGCAGCCCATCAGCCGTGTAGCAGGACCCGGGAACCGCAGGATCCCATGGTAATTCAGGCTGGAAGGGATCTCTGGAGGTCATCTTGCCAGACCTCCCTTTGAGCAGGATCTCCTCGCCACAGGGCAGAGGTTTCTCATTTCATCCCACCCTCCTCCAGCCACGCTGCGTTGCAGGGAGCACACATACGGACTGCATTAAATTTAACTGCGCCACAATGTGCACATGCACTGACACTCTTTAACAACTTGATTACAAGCTCCGTCTTTTACAGGAGCCGTGCCTCCGCCAGCACACGAGCCAAGCGGGACAGTCCGGTGGGATGGTGTGGCTGGGAGCCACAGTGCTGCTGGCCAGCCGCGTGCACTGAGCATCCGGCAGGATGCAGTGAGGGAAGCACATAGGTACAAAGCCGCCGCTGCCAGCTGGGCAGGCGGCCCTAATTCCCTCATTTCCTGATTTCTGGGCATTTTGAGCCTGCAATCCTAATATTCCGAGATTGCTTTGTGTCATCGTGCAATTTTTCTCTTTAAGAAAGTCGAAGGGAGAAAGTCCCACGTGTTCCCCCGTGCGTCACGCCAAGGACCTGCCTGACTCCGGTGACACCCTGCCGGGTGCGGGGGGCAAGCAGGGGGCTCACATGACCTGTGGTGCCCTGGGCCAGCACCAGCCCCCTGCCCAGCACCGTCTCAAGAGCAGCCCCAGAGCGAGGGATGCTGTGGGCTTTCCCAGGCCATCCGCCCTGGCCCTGTGAGTGGAGAGGCCACCGACTGTGGGTGCTGGGGACTCCCCACAGGAATCACACCTCTCGGGTGCCCACGCACACCACTGCAGAAAAATCTAAAATCTGAGCTCCTCGGGCTGGTAAGGCTGACTCAGAGGTACCTCTCAGTCCTCTGACAGCTCAAGTGATTTATTCGAGGCATTACATTCGCTGCAAGGAAACGTTCGTTTCAGCAGGATTCCCACGCTGAAGACGTGGCTTAATAACGCATCTGGCTGGGGACAGGCAGCGGGTGACAGCTCTGCAGGACGGGCGCTTTGCTGGGGCATGCAGCTTCTGCCTGCACAGGCAGAGCCCACGTGCCTGCAGCCGGTGCTGGTGATGCCGACTGAGACGGTGCATGCTTTGCCACGCCATGTGCCCAGCACCAGGTTTTAATGAGCGTGGGGCCATGGGAGTTTGGAGGTGAAAAGGAAACAAGGGAGCTCCTGGGAGAGACGTGGGGGTTATGTGCAAGGTGCACAGTGGCAGCAAAGCCACCCCCGTGCTGCCAGCTCCGTCTGCTGACCCACCAAACCTCACCTGCCTGGCCCTGCCTGCAAACCCTGCCTTCCCTGCCTGCAAACCCTGCCTTCCCTGCCTGCAAACCCTGCCCCTGCAATGCCAACAGAGATTGTTAATGGCATCAAGCCAACGCCATCTAGTTGCTGAGAAGGAAACTAGAAGGTGGAAACCCAACCGCCAGCCATCTCCTCCAGGGTATCTCCAGGCCCCTCTGGAGGTCCCAGAGGTGGTGGCGTGGCCATGCTGGTGCCTGCTTTGTACCTGACCTGCAGGCAAATGAAAGGTTTTGGTGCTGAGGGCAATTGGTCTCCCAGCTGCTCCCAACCCAAATATTTAGGGGAGAGGAACCATTGAGCAAACTCTCCATCCTTAAAAATACCTAATTTCACATACTACAGTATGACATTGTGTTTGTCATGAAGAGCAGTGGGGTGAGGAATCTAAATCTAAATCTCAAATTAACCTCATAAAGCTTACAAACATCAGCGACTGTGACCACAAGTCTGGGGTGGACAGGCGTCTTCACTGACTGTAATTATGTGGGCAATTAGCTTAAAATATATCAGACACTATAAAATATTACCCAATAGCCATAAGCTCATAAAACCCCTAGAAGACAATTTTTCCTATCCTGAGACTCCTACTAATGTAAAGAGCCCTTACAAGAAAAACCTGCTACATTACATAGTAAAAAAGAGAATTTGGTCCCCAATATCACAGCAGACGAGTTAAAAATTTAACTGTAATAGAACAGAGCCTTGCACTTCCTAAAAGTGAGAAAATAAACCATAGATACTGAGCTGAGAAGCCAGGCATTAGATGAGACAGTGAGAGAGGCAGCTAACTAGCTGCACATTTATAATCTAAATTTATTGCCGTGATATCTTTCACGTGTGATGACCCTTGGGCCATACTCTTCCCTGAGGATGGCTCTGAAGACCACCAGGTTCTCAAGCTTCTTGGTAACATCCCATTCAATCTTTTGTATACAGATTGTATCATTGATAAATAAACAGCCTTTTTCATAGTACACATAATATACATAATTACATAACCTTAAATAAATGTATTTGTTAATATCATTATATTAGTAGTATAGTGTATCATATAATAATGTACTAACGTGTAACTAGTGTCATATATATTTGTGTATATATGTATACATACATACATATTTGAAATTAACAGGTAGAATAGAAGCAAAGAGAGCCTGCGGTGACTTTTCTCAAGCACAAGTGTGTGCCAACACTTTCTCAACGGCTTTTGAAGGCACCAGTGGCTCTCAGCCTCTGGAGCGCAAGTGGACATTGCTGTTTGATGGCAGGGACCGTGCTGCAGTGATGCACCAGCTGTCCCAACACCGGCTGGTGACATTTTTACGCTTGTGATGGGATCCCGTCCAGTTCCACTGAGGTCGGTGGTGTTTGCTACGCTCCTGCTCACATGCGTAGGCATCGGCAGGGTTGGGCTTGGGAACTGCTACGGCTGTTTTGGATCGTGCAATGAAGCAAAACAGCAACAACAAACTAATAAGAAAACAAACTGAAAAGTGCGTATTACTTTCATCCTCGGATTCTCTTCAGCATAATTCTGACAGTAATGCATTTCCTTACGTAGGTACCTTCAGCGCTATTTCCATACAGATGCAAATGGCTGGGTATTGTAACGCAGGGGATGTTTCCCAGCCTTTTCACCACATATAGTTTTTATGCAATGTGACGTATAGCACAGTATATTCCTGCTTCTTTCTGCCCTGCCAGCTCTGGTCCCACAGCCCCCCCGGTGACGTACTCACTCGGTGACTCAAAGGATGGCACTCCTCTCCCAAATTTCCCATCGGCGTGCACATTCGCAGGCTGCGGATCCACAGGCTAACCGCACAGCACATCCCTCCTCCGCACTGCTGGTCTCGGTCGCAGGCCTGGAGTTCAACACAGCAAGAGGCAAACAAAATGAATAATAAATACATTCCAGAAGTAGGACAGATCAGGTGCTCACGAGCTGCCTCTGACACCCCACAAGTTATCACGGCTCACTAAGGCTGAATAACAAGATTTAAGGCTGATTCGCAATACTTCTGTCTCCCATGGATCTGAACATCCAGGTTCCTGGCATGTTTCAGAGTTGAGCCCAGGGTGTTTAAAGCCATGACCACATACAGAGCTGCTCAGGGCCGAATCCAGGACTGTCAGTGATTTACAGTCCCAACTTCCGAGCACTGATGGACCGTGGCACGTCCCACTCCGCTCTCCCAGATCAGAGCCCGAGTGAGCTCAAGCAGGTGCAAGGACTAAGTGCACCAACCGGTCAGGAATCCTGTCCTATGGAGAAGCTAAGATAGGAAATTATCCATTAATTTAAAGACTTTTAAGTAATGACTCCTTCTAGTTTCTTCTGATAATATCTTATGGTTGAGTGCCTTTGCAAATGCAAGACTGCATGAGAGTTTTATTAGAGAAGTCCAAGTGGAAGTAGCTAAAATAGAAGTTTAAATAGGGATTTTGTGGTCGTTATCTAGAATTACATGTAACTAAAAGAGGTCTTAAATGTGTAATAGAAAAAGCTCTGCATAAGTGTCCACACCCAAGAAAATGCTACTGTGGTAGCATTCCTCCTGCGAGGGGGAAAAAAAATTCAGCCATTTTTACCCAATACGTTTTTTGGCTTAGATAAGCACAAACCAAAATACAAACTATTGGGTGTGTTTTAAAAAACAGAAACCATGAAGAGCAATGGACATGCTAGGGTTTGGAAACAGGTCACTGCACATCTTTTGCTTATTTTTTAACCAAAAGCTTATCAGACTTTTTACTGTATGAATTTAGTGCAAAAACCAGTCTGCTTTCTCTGATGAGAAATTCCATTAGTTCAAGGTTGTGATCACACCTCAAAGGTAAGCTTAATTAACTCACTTCTCTTTTAATGTCTGACAGCAGGAGTGATAGACCAAAGGCACTGGTCAGCAGTACATAAACAGGCAACTTGTAAAAACGTACCTAAAAGATGATAACAGCTCTGGGGAAGACTGCGTATCAGAACAAACATTCGCTTGAGGAAAAAAGCTTACAGATCTTACCTTGGGATTTACATGATAAATGCCATTAGACTGTACTCTACTGGGTAAACATTACACTAGTTCAACCCGCAGAAGCCAGATCAAAATACATATTTACAGAGCAGCCAGTGATTTAGGAAAAAGCTGTTGCATTAGGGGCAAGCCGTTAAACAGCGTGTGTAACCCAAACGCCTAGCACTCCTCCTAAACACACATTTAGGAAGCAGACAGCTCTATGCTACAGGTGAGCCCAAACACAGAGTATTTACTTATAGGACAAATATGGCCATAAAACTACCACTACAGCCTGCCAGCTAGATAATGTTTACTTTCTAACCTCTCTCAAAAAAAAAAAAAGCCCTGCAGGTCCAGTGATTTTGACTGCCCCCAGCACGCCGGCATCCGCTGCTCAGCTGGACTCACAGGCTCTGCTATTCCTCGCCGGCCAGCTCCTGACCCCCTTTTTATCTCAGTTGTGTCTCAAACCCCATCCCTCTCCGTGGGACTGGTCCTGGAGTGAAGTACCACTCAGCCACAAAACAGGTCTGAGTACATCCTAGCCAGCAAGGGTATCTAAAACACTGCACTGAACAGTTTCTTTTTAAAACTCACACACACATATATACATCTGGCAAAACGTCTAAGGCTCCCCTTCTAAAAATGTATGACAAGTTTTGAAAATATTCAGCCCAAATGCTCCTGCCCATACCTTATCTCCAATGTGTAATTCATACTGCTACTCCTAATATTCACAGGACACAACATGAAGGGCATTCCTCTTGGGGACCCCATTTAAACATAGTTTTGTGCAAAATTCAGCTTGAGGAAAAAAGTCTCAGGTGAAACGTCAGCTCAAAGCCAACTGAAGTCAGCACACGAACCACCACTGAAGTGAGGAAGGTTTGAATCAAGTCCTCAAACTGCAAAGGAAAAGCACCTTTCAGGCTCAGAGGACGGGGACGGGAACACCGGCGTCAGCTCCTGTCTGAGATTTGCCCATTCATCAGAAGCCAAAAATGCATCAAAGTGGTTTAAGCAGAAATGCCCTGCAATAGTTAATAAAGTAACATTTTCTAGTTCTAATCTGTTTGTACTTTTTGGATCTGCTTTGTCCTTGATCTATTATTCAGCGCTTCACAATTACTTTATCTAGTGGATTAATTATGCTTTAAAGGTGTAGCCACAACTCCAGTAACAGACTTATATAAACTGGTCCCCCATTGCTGGAAATATTTCTACTTAAAAGGAAAATTCTCAAGTATTAAAAAATTCCTTCACACTCTCTGCTCTGAAAATTAATCAGTCCTGGGAAGTGGTCTGACCTCCAGAGAAATGCCTACAAGCCATTTCACGGACTTCAGTGAAGTCCGGACGGGGAGCCTGGACAGCCACGGAGTAATCCGCTGCTGCGAGTACAACTTCTGATGGTTACAAAAGACATGTAAGCTCTCGAAGGAATGCAAGCGCTGGGTTATTAATCCAAAGCAAACACTAAAAAAATCATTTTACTTGAGAGTGATGCAACGCTTTGGGTTAAATAACGTCTTTGGAAAAAAACTATTTTCACAACCAAAGTAAATCTCAAGTCTAAAAACAACAACAACAACAACAACAGAGGACTCATTTGCAATGGGTGGCTATCGAGGGAAAAAAGCAGCACAGTCATACTCAAAAAAAACCCAAAAGCAGCGTTTTGCGATGATTGCAATACCGGTGCCTGCCCTGTAAGCGGTAGGACTGGGGGAGCTGGAGGAACTCAGGGTGCACAAGCTGGAGGTGGGGTGCCCCGAGCCGGGCCCTCCCGGGGCAGGTTGGGGGCAGCCGGGGCTGGGGGCTGCATGGGCGGGGGGGG
>WAAD01003526.1:193465-370358 GCA_013389945.1 Fregata magnificens | reverse complement strand
AGCAAGTCCTGGGGGAGGACATCCCGCAGCAGGTCTGGGGGAGGACATCCTGCAGCAGGTCCAGGGAACATCCCGCAGCAGGTCTGGGGGAGGACATCCCACAGCAGGTCCTGGAGACATCCCACAGCAGTCCAGGGGATATCCCACAGATGTAGGGGACATCCCGCAGCAGGTCTGGGGGAAGACATCCCACAGCAGGTCCTGGGGACATCCCATGGCACTCCAGGGGATGTCCCGCAAATGTAGTGGGCATTCTGCAGCAGGTCTGGAGGGGACATCCCGCAGCAGGTCTGGGGGAGGACATCCCGCAGCAGGTCTGGGGGAACATCCCAGAGCAGGTCTGAGAGGACATCCCAGGGCTGGCTGGGGGACATCCCACAGCAGGTCGGGGGCAGCACACAGCAGGTCCAGAGGGATCCTGCAGCAGTTGCGTGGGGATCCCACAGCAAGTTAGAGCACATCCTGCAGTGGGTCAGAGGCAGCCCACAGCCACTGGAGCCAGCCTGGAGGCCTGTCTCAGCTCCAGTGCCCATGTCCCCTCTGCTTGTGCTGCTCAAGTTCCCTGGCCTGCAGCAGCCCCAGCAGTTCTCCTGCCAGCCCCAGCCCCGATGTTCGCCCCGCTCCCCTCTATGAGTGGGAACTGCCCACAGCCCCTGACCCGGCCTCTGCTGAGCCCCGGCAGTGCTGTGGGCATGGCCGTGGTGGGGGGACACGCAGGCTGCACCTCACCTTGTCTGGGGCAGAGGACCACTGAAGCAAATTTACCCCACAGGTCCCGTAAGAATTGAATCAACCCCAGTTCCTCCTTACTGAACTTAGCCCAAGAAGTGCCAATGCTGAGTAAAAAAGCAAGGCTCGTGTACTTCTTCACCTTACTCCTTTGTGGACCTGCCTGAGCATCTTGGCACTCTGGAGCCCAAAACTCTTTTGAACTCATGTTCTCCGGCTCCCCCTCCTGCCTGCGCTTCTCCCCCCTGTCATGGGCAGCCCCTGCCCCTGCCTGAGCCCTCCCAGCTCCCGCAGCACTCAAGGGCACAGGGAGGAAAACAGCTTGCTCCTTCGGCAGGGCTGGCTCCCACCCAAAGATCTGGGGGGAAGATGGTGGGAAGAAGGGGCAGGGGGAGCAGGGACCCCCGTTTCAGAGGCAGTGCACCACTAGCTCCTTCCAGCCCTAACGCCAGGCCCTGGTCTGATTGTCTCAGTGAGCTCCTCTTTCTAGATGTACACCGCTTAAATTTAACACAAGCCAAGATTTAACAACTAATGGTGCTACCTTCGGGCACCTCCATCCCCTGTGGAGGGAGGACATCAGAGCCCAGTGACAGTCCGTAAAACACATGCGAGTTTCCTTCCCTGCCTCTCTCTCACTGTTTTTCTTCTCTATTTTCTTTTCCTTACATTTCCACCTCTTTATACTTACTGCTTTTGACCTTTCCTCTCCCTCCTAACTCCCTTTTTGTCCCTTTTCCTGCCTCTCCGACCCCACTTCCATCTCTCCCGTCCCTCTGCGCTGCCCGTCCCCTCCGGTGTGTCCTGTTCTCACATGTAGGTCCCTCTTTTCTCAGATTTTTTCAAATTCTCTTTTTCCAAACAAGAAGGCTAAGCCTTTGCAGAGCCCACATTTCCCTGAGTCCTCAAACAGTCTCATTCTTCAGCTGAGGTGAGTTTAAGCGCAGCTGAAGGGGTGCATATAATGCACCGAGTGTCTTGGCACGCTCCCGCTTGGTTCAGTCCCAGTCAGGAGCTGTCGAATCGATTTGTTAGCGGCATCCCCTCAGGGGCTCAGTCTGTCTGGAGGTGTTTTCATTACAAACGTGGCCTTTTTGGGTGCTTATGGCTATTTCGTAAAAGTGCACTCAAGACAAATACAGGCTGAGTAAATAGAGCCTTACTCCAAGGATGCTTTAAAAGCAAATTGGGATAAGCCAATTTTGATGTGAAAGCATTAAAAATAACTGGGACAGATCCTTAGCCATTGGTAAACCTGCGTGGCTGGCCTGAACCATCGCCAGTTTAAACCAGGTGAAGGGATTAGCTTGTTTTAAATGTTATTTGTATCCCAGAAACTAAAAATGAGTGTAAAACAGGAATGATTATTTTCACAATCCCCAGGTGCCCAGAACTTTAAAAACCAAATTATCATTTTCAGCTCTGAACCTCCTGATCCTTCAAAAAGACTCCAGAATTGAGGGGAAATAAAAAGGACAAAGAATTTTGTGCAGTTTTATGTCGAGTCAGTCATTTCTTGTAAAAGCCATGTTACATAAAAGGTATCATTTATGAAAGGTTGCCAGTCAAAGGTCAGTGTTGTACATTAAGATGGGTATGCTACAGACTTACTGGCATCCACCCTAAAGCCAATATTCTTACTACCTACTTGCACTAGAACTGGTTTGCTATTAGAAGGGATCTTACACATCTGTATGGCCTTTAGGTGATTACAAAATTGTAATGAAACATTAATTAAATCCAATTAAATGGCTACTGTTCTTAAAAAAAAGTGAAAGTTGAGGAGGTGAATCTCTGAATTTCAGTGTCATTACTTCTTAGATAATTGTTCAACTACAGAAATAGTGAAAATCCACAAAGTGTCTTAAATGTATATCTTCAGATTGCCCATCTCACAAATGCACCAGAATTTCAGGAGTCCTTTTACTTTTTTTGATCCACTTTGAAGGATAGCCTCATATTAGTTTTCTTAGTTTCAAAGGCTTTTTTTGCATAGTTGGATCTTTACTGAACCAATTCATTCTGAAACCTGCAACATTTCTCTTAGTATTTCCTTCTGTCTTTTCCGGTACAATAACAACAATGCCCCGGAGTGCACGTGGGGACATGAGGGACAGCACGGTCTATAACCCAGCCTAGTGCAGAAGCAGCTTTCCAGCCTCTCACATTATCACAGTTAACACAGACATCTTCTCCATTCCTCGACATAGATACTTTTCCAACTGACACCTACAATACTATCCCAATGTGAACGAATCTACCTCACAAAAACATTTTCCCTTCCATATGAAAGCACCCAGCAGTAGGATCCAGCGTAGCCCCTCTATAGGCAAGGCTTCAGTGCAGTTACAGCTTCGGCTATGCTTGGGAAGGGTAGGGTTTCTCCCCAAGAGGGAACCCAAGAAGTCCCACTTTCAAATTGCCTTCACAAATCCACTAAACATCTTCTTCTAGCATAAAAACTCTAATATCGGAATAAGGAAATATCACTCCAAATTAATCACAATACTTTAGATTTGACACAGTACGTTAACAATCACCCAAAAGTCCTCAGTTGCTTTGAGAACCCAGAGTGAAATACCTATTTTCAGCTTTCAGTGCAGTTGGTAACTCTCTCTGGTTCTTCTCAAAAGCTCAATTTTACTGAAAGCTAACTGTCTATGAGTAGGCATTCAAATAATTATTTGGTCCATTCAAGTGATAATGCACTACAGAGTTTACAGATTTTTGAAGACTAAGAATGTGAATACATCAGCGATCTAAAAAGACAATTTTCTCATAAAAGAAATGAGAAAAAGCATATAATGTGAGACAGGAGAATTAACTTTTTGTCCTAAAAACTCTCTTGATAATGACAGTATCTAATTTGTTTAATCTTTCACACTATGTATCTGACAATGGTCTGAATTCAGCAAAGTGGTGTGAGTTTGCTGACTCTCATACAGGAAGAATATGCTCGTCTGTATCAGATGCTTATATAGATTTACAGTCCAGGTGTGGGAGTTCACGCAAGGTGTGGAAAACCTCAAATCAGTTGCCTGGAATAACCTGAACACACAGTTCATGCAAGAATATCCGAATTTCTAAGCTGTAACCTGGGTTGGGATGCCGTACTTCTCTCACCCAACATTTCTGCCTTATGTCAATAATTAACTTTCAGTGAAGCAGAGGCTGGCCCGAATCATCCTCTTCACCGGCGACCAGCCCAAGACTCTTCTTGATCTTTCGTCCTCTGTCTTGGGGATTGGACAGAAGGCAGAAGAGGCCCTTTCTGCTTGTATCGGCATTAATTTGGGTCCCCAGCATCTACTCAACTACCATTTATGGTTTTTTAAGTTGCAAAGATTCTTGTAAATTACTTCTAAGTTTTCTACCTCTCTCTCTGATGTGGCTGAAGTTGGCCACTGTCTTCAGAAGTTACCAGCAGCAGGCTGGCTGAGAAACGGCAGCTTCGTACCTGCAACTCTCACTAAGCCTATAAAACCCAGCTGGGATCTGAAGTGTAAAGGGCTTAGCAAGTCTGGGCACCCACCAGTATGATTCTAGATAATACAGACAGCAGTTTGCGTAATTGTGTAACGTACAGAAAATGAAAGGTAATTTTGACAGCTATATGCAAGTCTTACACTTGTAGTTGCCTTCGGAGATGTCCATGAGGCTGCTGCTTGCATGAACTTGTAGGCAAGCCTGAGAGGTCAGCATGTATCTGCCCTGGCATGGGCGAGGAGGCAGCGTGGAGAACAGCAGCCAGTTGTACAAGAAACAAGGAACCGCTTACTGTGAAGGGGACAGCTTGCCATCCCCGGTTAAGAGTGAGCCACAATGGACTTTCTTCATGATTACGGCACCCCAGGCTCAGGTCTGGCCTCTTCTGACATCAAATAAACTAATTAATTAAAAAAAAAGTCTTAAGAGACGTGCAGATTTTAGGATTAGAAGAGGCACTGTAGTCTGAATTCCTACTAAATCAAGCCATAAATTTCATTAGTGAATCCTAAATATGGAGAGATAAGTTGTGTTTTAAACTAGCACGTATCTCAAGAGGAATCAAGCATTGACTTAAAACAACAAAGAATTCACCACTTCCCTCAGCAAACTGCTCCAACTCTTAAAACGTCGGTTCCTGTTTGAATTTCACTGATTTGGACCAGCAGATGATATTATGCCCTCTAATATCAGGAATTTTCACCTTCTGCATGTAATTATAAGCTGGGAACAAATTCCACGACATCTGTTTATTAACATTGAGCCCTCTGACTCTCGCTACGAAGCAACATTTTTGTCACCATCAAGTTATTCTGGTAGCTCATCTCCAAGCCCTTTCCAATAGATCAACAAACTTTGTAAAGCTTCTGGCATGATTTCAGAAATATTCTCACCCCATACAATTAGCCACACAGCTCTATTCTTAGTTATATATTCTTGCAGACCCAGTCAACTATCGGCGTATAAACAGAAACAGCCTTGTGAATACACTAATAAAAATGAAACAGATTTGCAAAAATGTTCAGCAACAAAAAAGCATCTCAAAGTGTTTTTATTTCTGAGGTCAGATAAGAATAGTTGTGATGAGCTGCTGTTCTAGCAGTATGTTCCTAGTGCTCCTTGTGTCTCATTACGCTGCTTTTCAGTGCTGCCGTTGTCATAGTAGTCCATGAAGAACCTTATGTAAGGAAAAAGATGATGGTTCTGCAGCATATTAAAAATGAGTGTTTAACAGGTAAGTGCTAATGTTCTAGTTTAGGGATTCTTACTCCCTTACTCTGCACTGGATCATGTAATCGCATGAATCATTCTGATTGCGAAGTACACATTCTCCCGTCAGCTCAGAGGGATTGAAGTGGAATATTACAGAGTCTACTCATGAAACAGTGGCAGTGGCAGAAGAAGAAAAAGCTGCAAACATACAAACAAAACTAACAATTTCTAGTTGCCCTGGAAAAATTACTCCTTTGACTTGTACACAGATTTTATTTAGACTTCTACACATCCGTGCGACCGCATTTGCAAAGTCCAGGGCAGCACAATTCTGAATGATTCAGCAGGAACTGCAGATTTATGTGATGGGCAGGGACTCAATGCCTTTCTGTAATTTTCAGATCTGTCTTTAAAAAAAAGTAGATTTTTTGCCAAGAAGATGCAGTACTGGTTTGGGGAGTTAGCTGGACTTCAGGGAAACATTCTTTCAACCTTTTTTCTTTCCTACTGATTGCTTTTGGTAGGAAATATCTTTCCTTTGCACGCCAAAACGGGTTAGTAGCTGCAAGCTGTGGGTAGGGGACCGGCTGGCGGAGCCATGCTCTCTCCCTGCACACCTGAACCTACCGAGTGAGGTAGTTTTTCATTGAGATGGGACTTACTGGGCCATGGGGGAAGGAGATGGAAATGCTTCCATAGCCATAGAAATCTACCAAATTCAAGAACCGCAGGCAGATTATTTGGGAGGGCATCACTGTAGCTCTGCTCCCACCGCAGACAGGTGATTTATCATATGCCTCAATGGGAGCCGGCTCGACCGATGCTGAGCATGTTTTGTAAGCCTGTATTTAATAAATAAACCAGCCCTCCTTTCCTCCCTCACGGGTCCCTCTGGTCATTGCCAGTTCTGCCTGTACCCTCAGTGGGTCCATGCCTGCAGCCCACCCTGGTGCCTGCACACCCCGGGTCATGCTGCCTGCGTACGTGCCCCTGCTTCCCGCACCTCCCCAAGCACCATACAAGTCTCCTCTGTGCCCCTCATTGTGGAAAGCAGCGGTAGCACTATGAATGCTGCTAATACCTGGCTTCCCACTATCTCCAAGGGGACCAAGAAGAGGTCACTTGTTCACTTTTTATTTACTGTACTGTACTCATGCTGCATGGCTTCCTTGGATTGCCTGCAGCGAGCAGGCAGAAATTTTTTTTCTCCTTAACACACAGTTTAGTTTCTGTTTTGGTTTTGTTGCTTTGCTTTTCCAGTCCTTCGCTGGAACGCGGTGGTGGCCAGCAAGAGGATACAGGGCGGGTTGTGCTCCTGCCCCTATTAGCATATTAGGTCAGGAAAGAATTACCCTCAGAGGTAACACCCAGAAACAACAGTCAGTTGCTTGGTTTTTACATCCCGGGTGTTGCAAATTCCCAGAATCAACTGGGAATTTCACCCCTAAAAGCCCTTGTCCAGCACCTTCATTCTGTCCCGCTGTCTTCATGAGGCATGTGGTGGCTGTAGCTTTTCTCCTGCCAGTTTGGGGTATTTATGGTAGGTCTGAGGTGTGTGGCAGGGCGTGGGGGTGTGATCTGCAGGGAGGGAAGTAGAGGCAATAGTGCAGGTGGGACCACGTTTCTGTACATCCCGCTGGATGGGGCGTTGACCACTGCTAACGAGGGATTAGCAGCTTCATGGCTCTCCAACCTTCCCTGATGCTCGGAACGTTGGTCACCCAAAGCAGAAACATGGAGCACACACACACAGAAGGATCTCATCCACTTTCTGATCTGTCTTGGCCTTCAGGTCACCCATGAGGTTTTTTCCTTACTTTCTCTTACTGTCTTACTTTCTTTCCCACTTTTCTCATGTTTGTCTTTTTCTCTCTCCCCTGTACTTTGCGCTGCTTCATCTTTCACTGCCACAAAAAGGTGGGTATTCCCAGCACAGCACGGCTGAAGTGCCTCCAGGACCTGCAGTACCACTGAGTTCCTTTTTCTCCTTTTCATCCCTATGCAAGATTGTTCAGAAAGGTGAAAAATCCAGTGAAATGGCATGTTAGCAAAAAGCATGCATTGAAAACCCTGTGGGGATGGCTGCAAAATGCTTCCTGTTACCAGAGCCACCTCCAACATGGAAACTTCACTTACTACTCTCTTACGTATGAACTTAGAAAATTGTGATGACTCTCTAGTGACTTACATTTCTGAGAATCCCAAAGCACTTAGTAAATCGCATTCTCCTGAATTACTTTAGCTGTGGCGGGGGTAGAACCAGATCTGGGGTGACAACTGGCAACCATTTAACTTCACATGCCCACATTAAAGAACAACTCTGGACTAGAAAAGAAAAAGAACCCCACCCCATGGCTTGGGGGGGTGGTGTTTGGGTTTTTTTCTTAGGATGCAGAAAATAAAGTGCTAATGTGGAGCTTAGATCTATTTGGGCTATTCTCAGGAAAAGCCATGGAGTCTTTAGCGTCACCAAGAAGTCAGCATCTTGGTTTTATATTTTAGCTGAACATGGGGGACCCTGACAAACAGCAGTCACTGGGGTGAGTCCTGCGCATGCAAGTGAGGGCGCTACCTTGGGCTGCAGTCCTGCAAACACTTTAACCGCTGGCTTGGCTGGGTTAGTGTGACCGAGAGGTTCACGCAAACCCTGGGGTCAGGGCAGGAGGCGGCGGCTGCGGGCAGGAGGCCGGCAGGGAAGCCCTGGCTACCTCTGCAGCTCAACGGACCCGCCAAGCCCTGGCTTTCGAGGGAAGAGTGTGACCTACTGCATCACCTCCTAAAGAGGAGCTGCTACAAAGGACAAATGATCCACCTCACCCTCCTACTCCCAGCTCTGTTCTTCTGCCAGCTTACTTTTCAAGAGCCACTAGTGCAAAGGGCAGCTAATTATTGCAGGAATTCAAATTGGTTGCTTTTATGTTAAAGATCAAACAAAAACAAACCCCCAGCAATGCGGGCTGGTGTTGGCTGCCTGCCTCTGCGGCTAGCTGAGTGCTGGGAAGATGTGTTTCATCCTCCAAACAGCTCGTTATCTGGGTAGAAGTAGCTAGACCACAGATGGGGAGGAATGGAGGGAGAGGAGGATGAGGATGGCATAAGGACGAGGAAGAGGAAGCAGCAAAAAGGAGCATGGTTGGGGTGTGAGAGGTGACCTGTGCTCGGCCACACCACCCGGCAACACCCTCGGCAGCAGCTCTGCCGTCTCAAAACTGCTTTACTGCTGCATATTGTCTTAATTCTGTCGCCTGGGTCGCCTTGGGGCATGGCACGGGGGTTCGGGCTGTGCACTCCTGGGTGGACTTGTCTCTCTCTACCACAGACCGGCCTCATTAGCCAGCATCCCCAGGCTGAACACATGGACCTCCACCACCTATTTCACTGCCCAGGTCCACACAGTGCATTTTCCCCTTTTACTGACTATGCCAAACCAGCAAAGCCAGCCCAGGGACACGCGGCAATGACATTTTCCATGCCACTCTCTTCCCCAAAAGCCAACATATCCTCCTCCTCACGAGGAGCCTCCCTCCTGTGACCAGGGTGCCACAGAAACAGCCTTGCCCGAGGGTAACACGCTTGTGGTGAATGGCTGAATAAGACCATAACGTTGTTTCTTGTTGCCTTGACAATACACTTGAGCTCAAGAGATCTATTTTAACCCTGTGCTGGGGTAATACCAGCTGATGAAACCCTGCTGGAAACAAGGCAAGCGACCAGATTTGCACACCCAAGTTTTCACACATGTGGTAGGATCATTAGGGTAAGCGGGCTTTTGCCCCTGGAGAGGGGCTGGCTGTTTGCCCTGTGTCTCCAGTCTCTCACTCTGAAGGCTGGATTTTCACGTACTGTATAGCAAATCCCTTCCCAGTACACCACTATTTTTTGAAAATAGGGCTTGAAAATACAAAAATAACCCCAAATGTTCAAAATGCTCATGTTCTTTAACTAGAGCCTCATGCAAAAACTGCTGAGTCTGAAAATGTCCTGCAGCCAACTTCCACGGGCTTCAGGGCTGTATAACCAGCAGGTTGTTGCTTACAGAGAGCTGTAATTCATATTTTGCAGAGTGCTGTTTCTTTCACGTTACTATTAATTCCAATCATGGCACATCTAATTTAGGAATTCCTCGGTGACCAATACATTTCAGTGCCATGACAGCAGCGTGCAGCAGTGAGAAGCCAGACAAACACGGTTTCCTAAGCTCAGTCCATTACTTGCTCTCTGTGGAACAGCACCGTTTCCTAAAGCGACCCCTCCCTTGACCACTCCATGTAGCGGCTCCATGAATAAATCAGAAATGGGCTTTCTTATGACCGTCATTGCCCAGCCAGGATTGTCCTGCAGTGCTGGATGTTCAAGAGTCCTGTTTCTGAGAAGCATTGAGACATCTGCTGAAGGTCCCTCAACGCACGGTTGCATGAACAACCAACTGTCTTCAGACCTGTCGGATGCACCGAGAGCGGAACAGGCAGGTACTGCTCCAGCTCTTTCTAAATCCAACTCTTTCTAAACCCAGTTACTCAACTTCCTGCAGCAAGGCAGAGTGGTTACACTACAGATGATGAAATATTTCCTTCAGTTTACCCTAAATTCCAGCGAGTGATGTAACCAGCAATCCCTTAGTTTTGCATCGCTGAACACGGTAAAGAGCGGGATCGAATCAGTTCTCAACGGATCACTCGGTTATTTAAATCCCCCAGTAAAACCTCTTCCGTTCTACGTATTTCAGTTCCCTTTCACATCTGCCATCGTGGTGTCCTTACACGCTTCATCCTGCCAAGGTTAATAGTCAGAGCTGGGACAGTTCCAGCTCATTTCATTGTCTTGTCTGAGATGACATTTTAAGCAGCAAGTGCTTTGTGTTTAACTGGCATAATGTCAAGTGACTTACCTCTCGTAGCCAATGCTGATAGCTTGTTCAGTCAGAAATCTGCTAACTGGTTTGTTCACGTAATTACAATAATTGCCTAGGAGAAAAGATAGAGGAGTATATCTTCCATTGAAGAAAATGCGAAACTGTTAGCCTACGCTGACCTTTTCCTGCTGTTTCCTTCTCCTGCGTGAATGAATGTTATTAGCTGAAACTTCCCCACGCCTGCTCCTTGTTCTGCCCTTCCTGATTGCAGCTTGGTGTGACATGGCCGGCAATTTGCATGGATTTTAAAAAAAGCAGGAGCAATTTTCATGGACGTGGATTTTGCTTTTCCTTAACTGCATAAACAGGATATTCTGTTGAAAATAAGGCTAAATGGAGCAACATATTCAATCACGCACATAATTTTCTCCAACTCAAGAGTCCCGTTTGCTTAACGTTAAACAAAAACTTAGGCGCAAACAAAGTAAAGCGTGTGTTCCAATAAATCAGGAACTTAAAGAAGTCACTCCATATATTATCACCTTTATTGGCATCTTAAACGACTTCCTCTACCAGAAAAGTTGCCCAGAACGAGGACGGGAAGAGCAAGCTTTGCCACAGCCAAAACCCAACTTGAGTTCAACCAGCAGCATCCAGGAATTAACTCCTCATCCCCAGGGAGCTGGGGCTTTTCTTTGGCCTTGTTAGGGCTATGGTTACTTATGCTTCTTCCTCTAATCCAACATAAGCCGGAGAAGCTCTTGAGGTTTCTGTGTACAAGGAAAAACTCCTCACGACTCTCTCAGTAGCAGGACAGAGCAATCCCCTGCAGAAGGAACACCAGCTCCCTTTGCCTCGGCTTCCCCACTGCAGCTCGCAGCACACTGGATGCCTGCTGTCAGCTGCAGCCCCCCTCTTTGCTGTGCCCTAACAGCTCTCCATTTAAACAACTGAACGCCCACAGATCGTCCTCAGATCCACAGGCCGTCAAGAGACACCGAAATAGGCTGCAGCAGGCGAAAGCTGTGGCTGCAGTGCCGGGAAGCCTTTGAAGTTGACATCACTTGGGTTGGAGGTGTTTTGAACTGCAGAGAGGAAGTGATATGAAAAGAAAAGGCTTTTATTCTGACAGTCAAGCTTAAGCCTGCCCTTACTGTATGTAAAGTGCAAACTTGAAACTGAAAGAGGGAAAAATAAAAGGGCTGGATTCAGCGGACAGTCGGGTTTGACTCCAGCTCAGCTGTCAGAGGAATAAAGCCTTTGAAAAAGAACAAACCAAATCCTCAGTCCTTTCCCCCAGTGTCAACCCCAACCGTTGCAGCTTCAAAGGCTGGGTTACGGCATGGAGGTCCCGGAGGGGAGACTGGGGCCACCCCAGCGCTTCGGCTGCTGCTTGAGCCCTTTGCACGCTGGGCCATGCCATGGCTCTTTGCTCAACACCATGGGACCCTCAAGCTGGTCCGGCTCCCTGGTCAGGCTGCTGCCCACCTGCACCCCCGGACCTCCAAGGGAAGGAGGCCTCGTTCCCCGGCGCTGCCCAATGGTATTTCTCCCCTTTGGGGTTACTCTCATGGCAGCGCTGGGTTCGGGTCAGTGCCACCTCTCGTATGCTCGTTTGGGAAATGAGTGAGTAATTGCTGTCTCCACTTTGTACCTCCAGCATCTGCTTCTACGCTTCCAGACACGCGCTGGTGCTCGAGGCGTGGGGGGTGACCTTAGCGTCAGAGCTCGCTTGGCGGTCTGCTGCGGCTCCAAAGGCAAAGGTGTGTTAAGAAAATTTGCATGTAGAGACAGCAAATTGAATAGGCAGAGCTGGATGTCAAGGCAAAAAAGAAAGCGGCTCATAATTACTCAGATTGTATTTGCCTTTCCAAAGGGCATAACATTTTATGCGATTCATTAAGATCAGAGCCCTGGGTGTATTCATGAGGGCTGTGTTAGTATGGAAATTAATCATTTTAAGGCGCATGGCTGAGCTTTGATGGTGGTTCCCGTGAGGCTGCGCAGGCTAGCCCTTGGGTGACACGAAACCGCTAGTGCTCAGCATGGCACGGCCGGCTCCAGCCTGCAGCAGGGGCTTGCTCTGCTGCCAATGCGATAGCTGAGGGTGCTGGCAATCCCAACCGCAAGCTTGTCTTGCCAGGGCAGGAGGAGGGAGAGCAGCGGTCCCGGGCCCCACCGCTCAGCAGTGCAGCGCCGGGAGTGAGCAAGCCCCGAGGTATTTGTGTGCTCCTGCCTCAGCCCTTGTGGTGTTTTAAGAGTGACCAAAGCAGCTAAATTAAAAGGATAGCATTGAACCGCTGCTACTGCTGCTGTAATCTTGCATGCTGGTATTTTTGATCCCAATCCCCACAGCCGGTGCTTCTCTGTTTGTAATGGCCAGGATGGGAGCAGTGAGGCAGCGGGTAGGATACTCTGGCCTGGTGAGCTGCAGAGATCAGGTCTTGAGGGTGCTGGTCCTTTCGCAGGCTGGACTGCGGCAGGCAAAGCCGCTGCCTTCGGTGCTGGGTCGCATACAGGCAGGAGCAGGTCCAGGTCTGGGCTGCGGGATGCTGCACGCTTGATACAGTACATGACCGCCTCTGTACCCCAAGCCACATACCGGCCCTTCCTGACATGGTATCTAGTCATAGCTGGAAGAAACTAATTCACATTTGGAAGTTCTCTGAATTAAAAAAAAAAATTATTTCAAGGTATTTTTAAGATTGCTGTATAATAAACTCAAAGATTTATTACTATTATATTCCTCCATAGCTGCAAAGTCTGCGAGTAATTACAGCTTTACAGCAGCCTAACCTTTCAAGTGTTTGTATTTCACGTTGCATCCTTACCAGGGATAAGAGATAACCGCATTCATCTGTGAAATGCCTTGGGTAAGACAAGATCATCAGGAAAATGGCAAAAAGTAAGGTGCACACTCCACGTTGCACTGACTTCCCTGTCAGATTTGCTCAGTTTATTAGCAGAAAACAGACTTTTACTGCACTCCTGCCTTCAGATTTAATCTACTGCAGGAGGTGCACAGCCACAGAGGTTTTTTTGCTCTTTTCACTTTGCGATAGGATACCGATCACTCTGAAAAAAGCCTTTCCTCTCTGCCGGCCCGTTGGCAGCAGCAAGCCTACCCGGTGACGCAGGCAAGGAGAATAGCTGCGTCTTCCCGCGCCTCCAGCCCAACCTAATCCGTTAGTTAACCGAGGCTGCTGCAAGCATCCATGGGACGACGTTTCTTTTGGCGTAAAGCCAATCTCTGGCAAGTTTGCTCAGTAAGATCTCGCAGACTTCCCACAAACATATTCCTGATGTAGCAGGAGTCGGGGGACAATGCCAAAGACCTTTGCAAAGGTGGCGTTAGCTTTGTTCTTCCATACAGAAACGGAGCTTTTCTACAAACTTCAATACCTTTTTTTTTCATCAGAAAGGTCCCACCTTGGTCCTTCTGGCACAACCGTCTCTCTCCAACACTAAATCTCATTACAAGTTGAAAAGACTGACGGAAACTGTGTGGCTGTAAGAGGAGGAAGTGCTAAGGCTGTTGCTTTCGTTTCCAAAGCGTGAAATAAGGTATTGAATAATGAGTTTTTCCTTGTGTTGCTTGAGGTCTGTGGGGAGATTGCTACAGCTGATTCCTACTCGTGTATTTAACAAACTTACAAGCAAGGTCACTTGGTCACATATCAGGTACGGGAGCCCTGTGTGTCCTTTGTGCAAAGAGAATTAGAAGCAAAAAAGCACAAGCACTGATCTCTGAGTTCACCAGAAACCCAGCCAGAAAGAGCCTGCAGAATAAACGCTGTAATCCCTCATCTCCCGGGGACGGAGCGGCCGTCTGACCCAGGGCACTGCTGGCTAACAGGATAAACTTGGGGAAATTCTGGGCTCGTTTGCCCAGAGACTGCACGTGGTCTGCCAAAGAAACTGCTTCTTTCAAAGCTGAAATGGTCATCCACAAACTCCCCATAGGAGGAAATAATAACCACAAACTTTCTCGGCTTGACACCACAGGACTGGCCACATTACGAATGAATTTTTCCCATTCATACTCGGGTTTCATCACATTAAGAAGAAAGAGAAGAAACACTGCAACAGGAGAGAGGCTGGAAAGAAAGAGCAGAGCAAAGTAACATTAGTCATTAAAATAACATTTCAGGAGATCCTTTTCAAAAATAACACAAGCAGCTCACTTAACATCCTACGTCAGAAATGGTGATTCCACGTCTGGTATTCTAGAATAAGGACCATTAACTATTAGTAATATATGCAAATATTAAAGAAAGCAGAGAAAAGATATTGCATGGCTAAGTGAACTAATGGGCTGACAATACATTATCTTAAGCAACTCTGATTATTATTAAGCATTTTAAAAGCACTTTATCAAACTCGTAGCAAGACACAAACCCTCCTTCAGGAAGCTGTGATAGTACCAAAGACAAAACCGACAAAATCGGGAAAACTGTTACAGCTCTTTGTGCGCTGGAAGGGGACTCACAAGAGGTCCCCATGCTACCTCCAGCTGCAGCCGGGTGCTCGACGCCAGCTCCTGTACCCCCACATGCGATAACATTTGACAAACAACAGCAAAATTAATGTCGCCATCCCCCAATGCCCTCACTTCAGCCCTGAGCAGGGTTAGTGCTGTCGGGGACATGCTGGGACGTGCAGCAGGGGTGGACGTAAACCTCCCTCAGTTTGCACCCATTCGCCTGCCAGGAGCAGGATGGAGAGCAGACCTTGGAAAGAGGCAGGAGCTCCTAATGTTTTTATTTTGCTGTTTAAATGGTTTTTTCTCCCTTAACTTTACAGCCTTGAGTCCATTACTCAGTCCACGTCTGAAATTGAAATTATGGGGGGGAAAAGGCATCAGTGCATTTACTTGGATTCATTATCTGTCAAGTGTTATAGAAGGATTAAACTGGGAAGGAAATTTTAAAACCATTCTTCTGACATGAGTCACAGGACTAAGCTATCAGAAGCCGTGTCAAAGGCACTGTAGTTGGCACGAAACGTATAGCATCTTTATGATTCTTCCTGTTACAAAACCCAAACCATAAACAATAGAAACAAGGGAAGGGAGAGAATGTAATTTCATTAGAGCAAACGTGACATAAATTTAATAATAAATAATAGCCATTATCTAGAAAAATATGAAAAGCCATTTTCAAAATCATTAGCTCTAATCACAAATGAATTTTGCAGCTTCTTTTCTATTTTGCACCTCTGTAATGAACTCTGATAAATTCAAGGGACTACATGTTAAATAAAGAGATAGAAGGGTCTAATTTGCTGCTTCATTAAACCAGCTGATTTCTGGAACGTCTTGCGTATTGGTCTGAATTTCCCATCTCTGAAAGGTGGAGACAATGAACTATCTGTCTCTAATGTAGTGTGGCACACAATTAGGGATTCAAAAGGATGTGAATCTCTTTCCATCAGAGATACACGCAGCGATTATTATTTTATTACCAAATACTGTCAGCGTTACATATTTCCAACAGCTACCGTGACACCTGACTTGCATGTTAAGTTTGCGCAAAGCGTTGCAAAAAAAGTCAGATGGAGCTTATTTACACCGCATTATTCCTTCTTACGTAGGCCTTCAGTAAGTCCGGTACGGTTAAATATTCGTGCAGTTCAGGACTGAAGATTTGCAGTCAGGCCGGATATCTAAAAGATGGCCTGCCATTCGGATGTATTTTTAACACGGTGATATAGCACAAACTCAACTTTACAAACTCTGCTTGCAAATCAACAGAGCCTTTAAGAGCATATCTGAACCTATCTCTAGTCAGCAAAGCCCTTACATGTGTGGATCTGAGACACTGGCCTTCTCGGGGATGAATTTTAACGTAATTAAAGAGCTTTCAGCTTTGAATGAAGCTTTATTTTTTTCAAAACACGCATCAACGCAAAAGTTCTGTAACCTCTACCTGGCTCTGGCTAAAAGTGGATGTGCAGCAGAGAGGTGGCTGAAGCAGTCCTGAAGCCATAAACAAACCAAAAAAGACAAACTTCGACCTGATAGAATAACACAGATGTTTCCTTAGATGCAGTATGAGCTTGGGTTTTACCTCCACAACCAGAATATATCTCGTTATCCACAGGAGAGCCTCACCTGGTAATCTGAACAAGAGCGGAAGGAAATGACGGAGGCATTTAGGGTTGTATTCTGCCTTCATAGATACACACCTACTGCGTGGTCAGGATTACCGCTTCATGGCGCTGCCAAAACAGGTCTGCGAACTCCTACTTACATCCCAGCCGCTGAGCACTCTCTTCCCTGGATTTCATCCTCCTCCCATTGCCCTTCCCAGTGCGAGATGCCCACAGCCGGAAGGCAGACAGCAGATTTTGTAACCAGGGCTGACAAGTTTTCCTAAGAGTTTAACAGATTTATTTTAAAGGACAGCCAGGCAGTCATTATTTTATACTAGGTTTTTTATGATAATTTCTGTGAAAATTCTTTTAATGGTAGATCAGTATCACTAGTAAGAGAACAGGGTAGCTATGTGAGGAATTTATGGAGAATCTTCAATGCATACTCCTTAGGATATCAAGTCCAATTGAAATGCAAAGCACAGTAGACTTTCTCTTTTAATGACACTTAGTGAAAATCTTCCAAATGTCTGAAAGCCTCATCTGGGAAAATAAAGTAGGAGTTTAAAAGGGATGTGCAAATTTATTGTCATGAAGATGACAGAGCAAATTGGCGGGACATAACTAAAGCCAGCTCTGCTCCGCTGAAGGTACACGCGCTAGAATTTAAAGCAAACAGGCACCGTGATCTCCCATTATGCCTTTTGATTCATCGACACGTAGGCATCCGGCTGATGGAGGACCGTTACCTCCACACACGTGCCCACACATGGGTCGGTTCAGGTGCAGCACATGTCCAGGGAGCGTGCGTCAAAGGCCATCAAAGGCTCCCATACAGATTACTAACGACGTGCTGCCGTCTCACCTTTCATTTTAGAGGCAAATGAGACAGATCAGTGTAAAGGTTTGTGATACAAAGAAAGACGGATCCAGCCTTGAAAATCTATGAATAATAACTGTGATCACCTTCTCATGAAGAACAGAGCCTTCAGCCACTTGCAGGATCCAAACTGCTGTGCCAGCATAAAGGAGAGCAAGAGCTGTAATATGTTTTCTAACTACAGGGCGCAAAAAGGAAAGAAAGAAACTACCCAGAATATTGGACTTGAGAATTTAAACTCACAAGTCAGGACATTCAAAATCATGGTTCCCGTAGCACCCATAACTTACCTCCTTGCACATATGTCGCATGTACTGCTGGGTATGAGGTTATATTTATGTCTTGCTCTTTCTCTGCCAGGAGCAGAGTTATGGCTGTTGGGGGAACCATAAGTTTGATTTTCCTGACTTTTGTGCATTGAATCTTTAAGAAAGGAAAAAAAACCCCACTCGTTTGGATGGTAGCAAATGTGTCTCTCTCTGTTTGCCTTTATTTCCACTTTCTTTTCTGGTCCTCTGCCTCTTCGCAGCCAGTTAAAAGTGCGGACTTTACACACACACACAAAGGAATAGTCATTAAAAAGAAGCAACCTGTGCCTTCTTTGGAAGAGGCAACATCTTCCCATACGGTCCCAGTCCATACGGGACCTTGTTGGGGAGGCTGCATTAAAAACACTAAAGCCTTCTAAATAAGCTTTCATTACTAAAATATTGCTTGCATCCACCTTTTAAAATAAACTCTACCACTTTCTTGTGGGTGACTTGCAACAATCTCTAAGACACAGCTATCCCTGTCTAGAATGTGCTTACAACATAACCATTATGTATAAAAGCAGCGAGCCATGGGGCAAGCCGCGGCCCCTATTTCAGAGCCATTTACCACCACTCGTTGCACTGTGGCATTGAGAGGTGAGGAAGACTTCATTTTCCTCTTCTGTCTGCAGTGGTAATAGCTGTGAAGTGGCCTTTTTGCTGGAAATAGTATTTGGCAGATTGGCACACACTTTCAAAGAAAATGTCGTCTTCTGTTTCTCTGCTCAAGCTTATTAAATAACGCCTGTTGTACTTGCTCAGATGTGGTTACAGTGAAAGGGCTGTGTCTTTGCAAAGGCTGTGGGAGCCCATGTGATGGTTCCCAATGACTTTGATAACCCTTGGATTGAATCCTAAATTGCTTCGCCTCTTTGGCTTCCCCGCTGCCTCCCCAGTGTTCCCAATTACCGTGCTGACACCCATCATGGGCAATGGCAGCAGATACAGCAATACGTGTGTCCAGGCATTTGGTCACAGCTAACTGCCATAAAGAGAGACATAAGTAGCACTAACAAAGTTAATACTCAGCATTTTGATGTTCAGTGGAGCACTGCTGCGATGGTTCACTTTGTAAAGCGACTGATGCTTTTCATTCCCTTTGGTCATTTATTTATAGGAGGAAGAAAAGAAAAGAAAATTAACCTGGATGCTGCTACTGTGTCTCTACACCGTGATACTTTCCTGTGGAAGCCCTACCGATTAAAAACGCTTTTGATTTGATTTCCTGGAACATTACGTTATTTTCAACTCCAATATGGGTTTATTTCAGACATATTTCAGATGCTTTGAATGAACAAAGATGCAAGGAAATGTATTACATTTGGGAAAATCATACAAATGGTAAATGTCTTTTCAAATAAGTTATAATGATATTTCAAGGGCAGTTTAGACCTATTCAAATTGCATATTCTCATTACCATTCTTAGCAACAGGCATAAGTCCTTCAATCTCCACGTAGTTTTGTTACTCTCTCGCCACAATTTTCAATTTCCTTACAACTATTCAGCTGATTTATTATTTCCCTCCTGTGTTTTAAATGCATTGTAACCCCATACATTTGTTTCACTCTCTCAGCTTCGATACTCAAGGTCGTTAATACCCCCAAAATATCCTTTGCTTATACCACAACTTTAAATGTGCTCTTTCTTGCCCAGTGGCTTGTTACGTAATTACCAGTGGCAATATCATCTTGTTTTTATAGTTTTATGATTAAAGAGATAAAAATGAAGTCAATTGAATAAAATGTAAGAAGATACTTGCAATATCTGTGGCAATGCTGCTGCTGCTGCTGCTCCTGTTGCACAGGTGATACAGAGAGATGCAAAATTCATCTTTCTCAGTGTGTTGCTTGAAAGTTAACTAAGATGAAATAAATTATATAGTATTAACATTTGGCCCTTCCGATTAAGTGCTGCTTAAACACGCATCAAATTTTAAATCGATTGCATTGTACAGAGAGGCAAAGTACGTGCCAGTTGAGATGGTTCAAACTTGTCTTAAAAATGCAAGCATCCTTGCCAGCCACCTCCCCAGCTCCCACCTCAACGTCTCTGTGGGTCACACTTTGTCGGACACCATCCACTTGGTCCTGCGCCCATCTGGCAGCCGATTCAGCCTTCACACGCCGAGGCAGCCCCCGGGGAGCCCCACGGGTCCCTGCCAGACAAGGGCACAACCCTGGGCAGTTTTGCTGTAAAATGCAAATTCGTGGTTCACCCAAGCCTCCAAACCTGCCAGTGGAAGCGAGAGGCTTGTGTGAGGCCACTTGTCCCTGGCTACGCTGCAAGCGTGGGGCCCGAGAACCCTCCATGCAGGCAGCATCCCTCCCCTTCACACAAAACCAACCCCCTCCCCAAACGCTGTACTCATCCTCCGAGCACATCGTAGATCCCTGGGAATTGTATAATTTGTGGGAATTTACAGTTTCCTAACTCTGCTGATGGAGACAGCCTGTCCGAGGGAAGCTGGTTGTGCGGGGAGAGCAGGACGTTGCTGCGGGGAGCCGCTTTCCAGGGTTGGACGAGTGCCGCTGACGGCGAGCGCTGGCTGGCCAAAGGGCTGCGCTGATTTAGCGCAGGGCAATGGCTGCTGCCTGCTGCCATATGGGAGTGTCAACAGCATTTACAGCGCAGAAACGCAGAGCTGCAGGGCTGGAAGGGACCTGGGGAGACGAGGCAGCCAGTGCCTTGCCCGAGGCAGGATCAGGCCCTGGCAGACCCTCTCTGACAGCTTATTTTCTAACTTGCTCCTCCCCGGAGAGTACTCCTGCCGCCTCTCCAGGTCGCCCATTCAACACTCCCCAGCTCCACCAGCCAAAGGACTTTCTGACACCCCATCCGCATCCTCCCTGCCACCCGTTCCTGCCAGCCCTTCGCCAGCTCCACAGCCAAGCCTGAGGAGCACCAACTCCTCTGCAGCAACAATTTTGATATAGGCACACAGGGAAACAGTGATGCAGAACAATTCAGTTGTGATTTTTTTCTCTGTGTTCCTTAGTAACCCATTTTGTGTACTGGAAACAACAACATAACTAACGTCTGAGCCCTCTAAATCGTTGAAGAGAACAGTGCAAAGACTACGAACAAGGGGCATTAGATGGAGCCACCCAGGTCCATGGCCAGAGAGCGCCGAGGGCTCCTGGAACTCCTCACCTCATACACGTCCTTTCTGCTCCCAGCCCCTTTGCACCGGGTGTAAATCCAATGAGGGAGAAAGAGGGGACAGCGCCCTTCCGGAGCCATCCCAGATGGGGCTGAGATCACTACCACTTATTCCATTGCAGGCTGCCAGAGGTGTGAGCATGGGACATGCCAACCTCCCGTGGTGTGTTTACTGGACGGATGAACCCAGGAGCTCAGACGAGACAGGAAAGTATCTGCTTTCACTCCCGCTAACCCAGACCCTCCCCTTGAATCACAGGCTTGGCTTAAAAACAAGAGGTTTATGTAAACGTACAGCTTGCTTTCAATTTGAAGCTGCAAATCCTTCTTCTCTACTCAAAGGTCGTGGGTTTTTTTCCATGCAACTCCCAGACCTGGAGCCTGCCTGTTGCAAGCATGGCCAGTTTTTGGGGCTGGGATTGGGGGAAACAAAGGAAAAACCATCGCTGGGAGACTGGTGCTGAAATCCCCCATCCTGTCAGTGCCGGCGATCGTGTGGGTCTCAGACCCCACAGCTTTGGTGTTTCTCTGGGCAAGCGCGGTCCTACATGCCCAGAGGAGGCGCCCGATGCCGCTCGTGGCAGCAGCCCCCCGGGAGCCGTGGCCGGCGGGGAGCCCGGGGATGTGGCACAGCCTCTCCAAAGCAAAGTTCAGTCTCATGTTTGACTTATGAAAACAAACAAAGGGAAGGGAAAAGCTATCCTATTACTCATTCCCAGGGCAGTGGGGCTGTGCCGCCGCGGGTGTGTTGGTTCGCAAGACCGCAGGCAGCACAGCCGGACCATCCTGAGACAGGCGCAGACGGGGGCCGCGGGCTCTGACTCACGCCCGCAGGTGGGAGCTGCTGTGTCACCGGGCTCCCCGCCACCCACAGCCACCGTCCCATGGCTGGCCAGGCCATCTGCGTCACCAGCAGGTACCGTAACCGCGCTGGCTCCCAGCCCGCCCCAGCGCCGGGGGAGCAGCCTGAACACGGAGTGAGCCGTTGGCTCGCCTGGCGCTCTCCTCTATGGACCTGCGGCAGGTTTTCTCAGCAAGTTTTCAGCTTTCTTCCCCTGAACTGACCCTGCTTTACCTCTGCCACAGCAGGGTGCACAGGCTCCTGCTGTACCTCCAGCAACACAGACAACGCCCTGTCTCCCCGCTCCTCACTGTTTCAGTGTCTTCTTACATGTTTTATCCAAGTAAAATAGCCTTTGCTTCACTTTTGCTGGGAGTTACAGTAAAACACCCAGATACGGACTTCATTTGTTCATTCAGCTCAGGCTGGCGTAAAAAGGAGGTCCCTGCAACTGCCTCTGGGCCAAGGACTTCAAATACCTCCATCTTCCATGGCTGGTTTTCCTGGAAGAGGCTGCAGCAACCTCTTAGGTAGCTTTATTGCTGAGAGAGAGATCGTTGCAGCGGAGCCCCTGCTGCCCTGCCTGCCGCACCTTGCCCTCCCCAAGTGGGGTGGTTTTAGAAGGGGAGTTTTGGTGAACTAGATTTTAAGAAAACAAAAGAAAACAATCCCAAACCCTGCACGCATACTCACAACCTCCCTCACATCATCCTCCTACAAAAGCAGGCAAATTTTGCACAAAGTTACTAATTCCAGTCAGAGCCAAAGAAGCCACTGGTGCATCTGCTCTCCAGGCACGACCCCTTCGAGCTGGAGCTGCCGTCCTCAGGGACCTGCTAATTTAGCATTCCCTAACGAGGGCTACAGACCCACGCTGCTGACTTGCTCTGTGTTATCAGGACCATTAAAACACTCATTAGAGAAGGGCTCCATTTGCTCTTTGGCCTGTGGAGCTCGGATGAGTTGCTGAGTAGCTGGTCAGGCTCCTGGAGGAGCATCCTTAAGAAAATAACGTCTGATGATAAATTTACAGCTACAGCAACTGCATATTAAATGCATTTTACTCCAGCTAGTTCTGTGTCACAAGTTGTCAGTACAGATTGGTGGGAAGAGAGTATGAAATATTCATGAAGTTATCAATGGCACCAAGATATCTAGTTAATTATGTTGCTTAGCACTTCCTTGCAGGCTCTGAATACCCAGTGCCGACTGGCTCGTTAGCGTAACTGCAATTTGATTGTGCCTTTGTGGCAGTGTTTTCTCCGTACCACTGACACACCACTGCGCTCTTGGACCAACTCCATCTTAATTAGCTTTGCTGCCACTGGAATTAGGCAACATGTTGTAGAAGTCACTTAAATTAACTTCTGACTCTTCCTCAGACAGATGGGACCTCGGTACCCGTGCCTGCCTATTACATTTATTTAATCATTCTTTAAAGGACTGCCACAAAAAGACAACATGCTGTACTGTCTGGGTGCATCAGAAATGTGACCTTGGCTTCAGCACTGGTTTTAGAAAATGGATGCATTTCTTAGAAGGTAGCTGAATTACGCCAGGCAAGTTGATTAGTAATTTGGATTGCAGCCTAGAGGTTTCCAGGTCGCGAGGCCCCGTTGGCTTGTGCTACTCACAACCCAAAATAGCACCTGCTTCGGAACTCACATCCTGCCCTGTCTCTGGTGCCCACCGCTGATCCTCAGCACGGGGCCGCAGCATGGGAGCACGCGGTTCTGTGGTGGTCTGTGCCGTTACAGTCCCCGCCACGGTGCAGGCTGGACACGCTCTCTGGTCTGTACACAGAGACCTGCTGATGGGCTTTGCACGAATGAGCACAGCAAGCGCAGACTAAAGCTCCCCGTGCTCCCCTGGCCATGCAAAGCTTGCGTTGGAGAGCACCGGCCCATGGCTGGTCCTTGACACTCAAAAGACAGAGTGTCAGTGCCCTCTGTGGCCCGTTCCAGCCATGAGCTGTTACGGAGGCAGATGCAGTAGAGCTACAGGATGCTCACACCACGTCTGCATGCTGACAGGGGCTACAGCATCACCTTCCTAAAGCTGTCTGTGCTGTGCTAGTGGCTGCAGGAAAGCTGGAGGAAGCCCAAATGGTGCAGGACAGGATATTCTGGAGTGTTCCAGCCAAAATTCTGGACCAGAAAACTTTAAGAAGTTTCTACAAATGTTAGCAATGCTAGAAGGGGGGCTGGGGTGAGGCTGTTTGGTACCTGGAGGTCACTGCGCTGGAGACCTGGCCCCATTGCACCTCCAGTCCCACCAGCCAGGGCTTTTGCTTGCCACAGATGTGTTCCTCTCCCCACTCTGGGAACAGCACTTGCTGCAGGATCTTCTCACCCAGCCCTTGCTTTGGTTCGAGTCTGGAACCACAAAGGGATGGTGCAGCCCCAGTTGTACCCCTGCATTTGGGCGCGGGAGCAGACCCAAATGCGTGAACTGATGCTTAGTCCAGAGACTTTTCTGAGACTTGCCCATCTACTAGACTTCATCTGAAGCTGTGAGCAGACGCTGCTCTTAGTTTGCAGAGTTTTTTAAAAAAAAAAAAAAAAAAAAAAAAAAAAAAAAGGTTCACATTGCTTCCTCCCTGGAGGTTTGCTTTCAAGTTTCAGCTTCAAACAAGCCTAGATTTCAAAGTTCAGCTGGCTCCACCAGCGTGCGCATTGTTCTGCATGCAGACCATGCAGGGTGAAGGATTTCCCTGCAGCTTCCAGTGGTGCTCAGCGCCTCCTGCTCCCTGCCTGACATACTGCAGAGCTTAATAGCAACGTAAATAAAACTACATCACCTGCAAGAGCTGAACTGACATATATGCATGTACATGGGTTTGGGGACATCTACCTCATTTCTCTCAAGATGTTTTGTAAAATACCAGCAACGGCGTCGCTCTTTTCTGAAGTGATAGCATCTTACTGGTAGGACCATATCGCAGCATTTGCAAAACTCACAGCTAGGAGCTCCAAAAAGCAGTGCTTCCACCAGTCATTTGAAATGCTTTATCCTACTGCAGGCTAACTTTAGTGCTGACACTGGTGCCAATTTACTTAGATAACTCTAACTTTTGAAGGCAGGCTTAATCTGCCGCACTGTGGCCTGCCTGTTGCAAGCCATCTTTCCTCATTCCAAGGAATTTAGACCCTGATGGAGCAAGGCACTTAAGTACATGCTTAAGTGTCATCTAATTCAATGCAAGGGCTTTAGCTCCTGCCGAGCCAGAGTTATAATGCCATAAAATCCTCAGCTGCTGTGTGGACAGGACTCTACGTGGCGTGGTGCCCACTCCACAGGGTATGTGCTGTCTCTGGGTCATGGTCTCGCTTGACCCAGCTGAGCACATTGGCTGTCTGGGAAATTAGGGGGAACGATGCTTCCGAGCTGCAACCACGTTTCTGCAAATTCTGGAATGAGTCTATCAAACTGAAGTGGGCTTGGAGACCCATGCTCCTAGCCCTTGCTCCATGTTTGTTTAGATTGAATACTATTCGCATAGAAATAGCCATGGTTTGGCGTTCATTCCCTAACCAATGCTAAGATGTCCCGATATTTCTGTGGTGATCCCTGAGTGCTGGTCCCCTCATGAAGCAAGATTAGAGTCACTGTCCACTGATTGACAGGCCCCACCACTCACTTTTCCTGGCTCCAGGAATGCCGTTGCCCTCCCTGTGCAAACTGCCTTCTCTCTAAAGGAAAGAAACAGCTATCCTCTGGACAACAGTGCATGAATAAGGACATGATTAAACCATACTGGGTGCTGAGAGGCAAACTACGGCACTATGATGTTCAAAAAGCCAGAATAATGTGATGGTTATGAAGACAGACAGCTCAGGCAAAGGTTGCCTAGAGCACAGAATGATTGTCAGGATGGGCAAAAATGTAGAAAATCATGTGAGTGTGTAAGCTGCCAAAGCCAATTAATCCAAAGAACATTTTGCAACCATTAGGCTTCTATTACTGTGCATGCATCATAATTACTATGGGTCTGCGTGGATATGATGGCTGCTCTTTAATGATATCGAGTTTCTATTTGAACTTTAATTATTTTCATTGCATTTGTTTGTGTTGAATTGTTGCAGCATCTAAAGTTTGAAAAAGTGACTTTTTTTTAATTTTGTCATTTCAAGTGGCGCTGCACCCAGATCTTCTTAGGAGCAAAGTAGAGGACTCTGGAAGGGCTGCTCAGAAGAGAAGAGAGATGCTGTGGCGTTGCCCTATCTCACGTTACTTTACAGGCAACTCGTGCTGTTAGTATCAGAGCCTGAAAAATAGCAGGAATGTGGTGATCAAGAAAACTTCTGCTGATAAAAAGGTACAGAGAGCACTTTCACTAGGCAGCTTTGACTGGATCATCGTCCTCTATGGTAGGATTGAAGCAGCCAGAGCTTAGAAATAAAGGTGAACCCAAACCTTACAGAAAGGACTGGATCCACATGTTGTGGTTGGCTTGAACCAGTGTTGCAGCATCCTGGACCAGAACTATCAGAAACACAGTGTTGGTTAAAACTGAGATTTCACATTTGTTGTTTGGGCTTATCCTCTGCCCAAAGACAAACAACGTGGGCTTATGTCAAATTTAGCTTCACACTTGCTTTGGCAACCCATCCTCCCAATTAAACAGTACAAAAGCTATATTATCGAAGTAAGAACATGAAAATATGGTATTTCTCAGCTCACTCTACTGCTGACCTGAATAAGGTGTGACAACTATTTGACACTTCTGGGAAATTAAATGGGGCCTATTTTTTAAATCTGGTGAATAGTCTTCTATATCTTCTATCTGTGTGGTAAACATTACTGCAAAATGCTGATAGTAGGAAAAAGATATGACACGGTAAGATAGCTAAATGGGCTTTGTTCTGTCCTAAAAATTTAAGACACACACCCCACTGACTTGCCACCAGGTGAAGCATCTTAAACTTCTGAAATCGTGTCTCAAGCCTGTGAGTTGCCCACCAGATCTTGACATCTATGGAGCTGACATCTCTTCTATACAGTGTGTTGCCTGCAGAGCATCTTTCCAGTTAAGGTACTCAGTTTCGTGGACAAGAAATGCTGGCCTGCACTCTCTGCAGTCATTGCTACCTTCCTAAAGCTCTTCCAGCCCTTTTCAGCTGATTTTCAGCCTAAGACTCTTTCCTGGTTTGTCCTGGCTTCAGACCTGCTCACCAGCTAGAGCAGAAAGAGCCATTTAGAGCCTCTGTTTAGACTCTCAGTCCTCACCCTTTAACATTTTCCCTCCAGGGCTATATTCTTACAGCCTTGTACTTCCCCAACTAACCAGGTGCTATCGGCGCTCCCCGACCACAGCCTCCCTGCTCCACAGACACCCCGCAGATGAGAGGCAAAACTGCAGAGACTTGGGGCAGCACTGGTCCTGCCAGGTGGTTGGGGTGCCCAACCCACCACGCTCTCCCCACCTTGCAGCACAGCGGGGATTGAACAGAAATCAGACCGTTCCCTTTAGGCAACATTTACCAAGCCTAACACATGGATTTCCAGCAGAAATTCCTGCTGGGAGAGTCCAGCCTCTTTGTGCCCACCACCAACCTCCATCTCCCCTATTTCTTTGCCACTGTTCGACCAAACAGGCATTTGGCAGAGAGTAAAGACAAACACATAGGTCAGACCAGAAAACTTGTTTTCTGTCTCCATAATGTTTATTCTCTTGCTGTTGTCACCTCGCCCCCAGGGAAGTTGCAGGCAGGCAGGCAGGGGACAGACTCTGGGCAATGCCTTTAGCATTGTGGAAAAGATCTGCCTCTTTCTTCATCAAAATCTCCCCTGAATTTTTCCTCTCCAAACCTAGCTGTGATAGCCAGCCTGCAAGAGACCATGCCAGTCCTTCAGGGAAAGTTGCACTGGACCAAAAGGACATACCAAGGAGATCTCTTAATTTCATGATTTTTCAAAAAAAGCATTTAAAAGAATAAATTCGAGATACATCAGAACTGCAGCATTGCTAGTACAAGTGGTCATCTCGGGGCATTTGCCTAGCCTGGCCTTTTTGAAGTCTCAAAGCCATTAAAGAGATGGGTTTCTTTAGACAAGCCATTAACTATTAAGCTTTTTTTCTTTTTTGGGGGGAATTGATTGTGAACTGTATGTTACACTTTCTTTTGTTTCTTTACCCAGATGTTATTTTAAGTATCTGAGTTCTATAATTGCCCAGTGCTCTGGGCAACTGAGACAGAGAAACACCGTATAAATAAGGCTGCCTTGCCCTTCTGCCAGCTTTTACCCAGCCCCAGCTGCTTTACAAGAGAGGCAAAAAGAAGAGAGGCAAAGACAAGCAGGAAAGCCAGTGAGGAGGGCACGTGGCCCTGGCAGCGAGCACTGCAAACGGGCAAGGACACCTCTTCCAAGAAGGAGATAAAACCAGCAAACCCCCCCACTTTTTGCAGGTCAGAACACATTGCTTTGTTTGTTTGTTTGTTTTGCTTCTGAAGGAGTCTAAAGAGAGGGACTCTGCTTATCTGCTTCATCTGCACATTGGCAGACGAAGGTTCTCAACCTAATACTCACGTATAAGCAGCTCCTCAGCCAGCGTGAGTCGGGGCAGCATTTGGGATTTTTTTTTTTAATATGTCTGCATTACTTAGGAATGGCAAAGAGATTTGTGATTGACAGAACTTACAGCACTGTCTCCCACCTCCCTTGCAGACCAGCCCTGACCTGAAATCCTGCAAAGCAAAGTGAACCCTGGGCTGCTCCCCTCCATCCCTGCCATCGTGGGCTTCTCTTCCCTTTTCTTTTCCCAGTTCTGTATAAAACACGCAGAAACGTTACAGGCAGTCCTGTAACCAGCAAAATCTCTGCCCTGCAGAGCCCTTCAGGGCCCATCACTGACCACCGCGTTACGGGTATTTACAGCGCAACCCATTTCCCCAGCCATACATCTTGCTCTAAAGATCAATCACTGACTGCAATACATCCTCATGACTAACAGAAACAATTACTTAAGGCGAAGGCTCACAGGTATTTAAGCAAGTTAAAAATGCTTCGGAAGCCTGATTAAAACAAGTGGGCCAAAATCCAAATACAATTTTCTCCCTGGCCAGCCTTAGCAGTGGTCATAAAACACGACTGGTTGTAATGTTATTAATTATTGTTACAACTCCTTTAGCAGCATTATGGAGACAGAGCACAAAGATCTCGTTACAAGTTGAATGGACAGCTCTGAAGCGATCAGAAAGCCGATGAGCACTCATGAGAGCACCTTTTTAAGCTATTAGTTATTTAAGCTATTTAAAAGAATAGGGAGTTGAGTTGAGCTGGGAAGGAGAGAGTGGTTCCTAGCTCCTTGCCGTGGAGAGAGCTTTCCTGGTTTGTCTATATCAAAGACTCATAGCTGCACCTCCTACTCATTTGATCTTAATTCAGCTCAAAAAAGTTCTGCTTCATGCATTTCTAGGTATGACTTAGACATGAAACATGACGCAATGGTCCTTTGATGAATAAGGACGCATGGACTGGGAATCATCTCTGCCAGGAAGATTTGATCTGGTTTTCGGAAAGAGTTGAACACATAGCAATACACGCACATACATGCAGCTATAAATAAAGCAGGAGCTGTTTGCAAGGGAACAGGAGCCGAAACCCACTCCCTTGATTCAATTCATTGTCCCAATTCATCTCTATAATTTTGTCACCCTAAAAATATCCACACAGCCAGCGTTCTCTATGCAAATTATGATAATTTCAAGCAAAACACAAGGCATCAGTAGGTGCCGTGGCAAAAGCATGGGGACGAAGCCAGACCCACCTCTCACTCCCAAGCAGCGGCTGGTGGTGGCACCGCGGGGAGCGGAGCCGGCATTCCCGGGGCAGGAGCCGGGGCTGGCAAACGCCCCGGTCTGGTGCCTGCCCAGTTCCCATGATCCCTGAGCAGCCACAACTTCCCAAGGAGAGACTGCAAAAAACTGTCAATAGGTCCTGTGAGACACAGTAAATAGTTTAACTGTCTTTGGAGACTTCTCAGTTACTCAAATGTCCTAGAATGAAATAAATGCTGTTTCCAGCACTCTCTGAAAGGCAGACGGGCTGTGAGCAGGTAGGCAGCGTGGTGGGAGGCAGGGCACCAAGGACAACCCCAGGTTTGGGGTCCAATGCTACCCTAGACCTCCTTCGGGCTCTACAGACATGCGGCTGCCCTGTCCCTACCTGACTTGCAGAGAAGCACCCCCTGATTTCTCCCTCCTGATTCTCTTCTGAGATGGGTAAATAATATTTCAACACAAATAGTTCATTACTTGAGGACCTTTTTCAGCTCCTTCACTGGCAGTGCATCTGGGGTCAGTGTTTGCTCATGGGGCTGTGACATATATCTCTCAAAACAGTGATAACAGATGACTATTAAATCTTGGTGGCTCCCATTCAAAGGAGGAAACCACAAGCCAGTGGTTTCTATCTAAGAAGCAGCAAATTTTCTCCTGTGTGTCTTTAGAAGCAGGATGGCCAAGGTAGGGAGTGCCCAAACCACAGAACACAGAAATCAGGGTGAACGAGGAGGTTTGGAAACCACCAAATCCTAGAGGGTGGAGACACAAGAGATTGCCAGGGACTCGAACATCTGAGCAGAGAAAAAAGGTATGCTTTTATAGCAGATAGACCACGCTTAACAGCTGGATCAACTGAAGAGGCCTGTGTACACAAGGGGGGGAGAGATTCATTATTCAGAGGAGAAGATACACCAGGGACTGGAGATCCTCCTAGGACATGGACTTAAGTGCAAAAAATGCTCAAGAGTGGTGAAGAAAACACTTCACAGAAGTTTGCAGAAGCATGGCTCTGTCTCTGTCAGTGCATTTCCTTGCCTCACTACAGACCAGAGCACTTGGTTTATGGAAACTTTAAGACTGGTTGTACCCCAACTATCCTATGCATGGGGGTGATCCAAAGGTTTTGAGAAGAGTATGTTGCAGTTACGTGACCCTTAGTGCGTGAAAAGAGGATGCAAAATTGGGGCTGAGTCATGAAGACCATTTCTGCGAAGGAGCAAGATCCCTGGAGCGCTGGCTCAGACTGCAGATGCAGCTGAGGATGGCCACCACTGCAGCCTCCCTGGAGGCAGGGAAGGCCAAGAGCACGTAGGACACGCGGTGGATGCTCCAGCAGGTCCTGAGCAATGCCCTCTTCCATCAGCAAGGAAACCTGCCTCAAACCAGAGAGGGTCAAGTGCCGACAGGCCCTTGTCTCCTAGCCAAGAGCAACCAGCACCAGCTTGTGTCATGAGTGGCTTCAAAAACTCCAACCGCTGAACAAACCCACGGGGCTCTGGTTGGCACCGTTTGGTTGGTGTTTGTTCAAAAGATGTCCCAGCAAGGCTTGCAAGGAAGCCTGCTTCATAACCAACATGGAGCAAAGCCCAGCTTGGACTCAAAAATGCATACCCTTCTCAAAAGGCTACTCAGTGGTCAATGAAGAGTAATTCAAATGATAACAGTTTAACCAAACCAAGACAGATATTTTTACATTCAGTCATTGTGCACTGAAGCAATGCTTACATTGTGGATATACTGTTCTCAGTATGCTGTTCCCCATCTGTTATACCCTAACATGGTGTGGGTAACTTCCCAAACATTAGTGCGAACAGAATGGCAAGAGCCAGTTATATATCCTAGAAATCTGTTGGGTTTTTGCAACAAACAGGTTCTGAATGATGACAGTGGGCTAAAAAGGCACCATTATCACACTGAATGCCTGACCCAAAGCCTGCTGACATCCACAGAAGTCTTTTAGTGACTTTAATAGGCTATGGATCAAGCCTGAAGAGCACAGCATGCCATTTAAAATCAAGACAAACTCAGTCAACTTTGCAAAGTAACAAGATTTCCTTCACCGCAGCCTCCATAAATCCCTGCTAATGTCAGGGTTCAGGCTTTGAGGGCCAAATATCAAAGGCATCTCTAACATGCAAATCGGGAAATACTAATTTTTGTAAACCTCCTCCCAGACACAGGCATCAGCTCAGGGGGAACAGCTGTGTACCTACCGGTCGCAAAAGTCTAGTCATTTGTTTCCATATTTCAGCCTTTAATAAGCTTCACTTGAGGCAGCTTTTAAAAGAAAACCCATAGCTTGAGCGAAAGCCCTAATCCCATCCCTGTCTTGGGCAGCACTTTTTCCCTGCCCTGCCATCAGTGCATGTCCACCTCTGAAACCAAAGGCCATGGGGTTGTGTCAAACCCGTTCTGTGAGATCAGCTCCTATCGCAGCGTGTTACTCACTGGATTATTGAAGATACGGTGCCAGGCCCCGTAATACAAATAATTTCTGGAAGAAAAATTATTCTATAGTGTCAACAGCACAGAGCTCCAGATAGGCCAGAAGAAAACAAACTGCAAGGCATTTTGTGAAGGTGAAGAAATGAAAAGGCTGTTTGCCTGCATTTCACCTTGCACAGATGGAAAAGAAGTACATGGGCATGCTGACACTCATCACCTTTACTAGGTGTCCCAGGGCTAAATCCTCACTCACCGTGCTGAAAATGCAGGGGCAAGCCTGCAACTCATATACTTCAATAATAGAAGAAGCCATTTATAGAGAGATGTGAAATATTTAGACTCAAAGTGTTTCATTTCACTTAATTTAATATCACGTAACACTTGGAAAACTTCTATAAATGAAATCGCTAGAGATTCAGATCCCTACTGTATCCAAATATATCCGGAAAAGAAATGTGTCCATTTTCTGTGCAACAAATGCTCAATTGCAGATTTTCTGGGTAATAAAATCTCCAGCCTAGCTATTTAATTATTCAGCTGACTGGCAGAAGAATATGAAGCTACAGAAATCTAAAGCCATGTGCTAGAAACTCTGGAGTAAGTTATAACAAATGTTTGCTTTAAAAAGACACCAACTAAGCTATTTAGAAGCTTGCACTTATGAAACAATGATCATTTAATAATTATGCAAGAAAGTGCCATCTTTGCTCTCATAATTTCCCCTCATATGGTCAAAAATATTTTCTTTCTTAGGGCTACATAAAATAAGAGTATTCTTCATGCCAGAATTTTCAACCAATACCTTAATCCTGTAACTGGAGGCATATGGCCAAACTCTCATTCATTTCGGTGGGCATCCATACAAGCATAAATCTCCTGCCTTAAAACCACTGCACTGAAAAATGCCCAACTCACACTATTAGGTGCACCCTCCAGTGCCTGGGCTCCTTGCTCCCTCCTCTTCTGCCCCAAGCACCTCCAGGAACACAGTCACACCTTTGCCACTGCTCATTATACTAATGGTGGAGACCAGCCAGGCGGTGCCATCTCTGCAGTGTACCATATAGAAATGGGAACGTTCACAGGTTTTAAGGCTTAAAACCCCACCCATACAACACAGACCCACAGTCAGTAATATTCCCTGGTTGCAGAGAGCCTATGATCTAAAGGAGGGGAAGGGGGGAAGGAGGATGATGGCACTGTGCCGTGCAGCTGGGATTTCAAGGAGGAAGAGGAAGAAACAAGGAGAGTGTTGTAATGCTGAGCCAGCCCATGCTGCTGGAGTGCTGCAGGAATTACACCACCAGCCGTACACCCAGCCGAGGTTTCCTTCGAGTGGAGGCTCCACCAGGATTTGGGCTTTTTTACCTGCTGGTGGAGCCGTGCAAGCAGCCAGCACATGACCCAGGGCCAGAGCTGGGATCCAAATGTGTCCTCATGGCACAGACTGTTACTAGCCACAATATACTTCTGGCGTTAGGCAATTTATAATTACGTTACTAATTACATCACCAATTGAGTACAATCTGCCATTTCTGGAATTCTCTCCCTAATCAAACACCGTCCTCGAGGCATTAAAAATGACATCCAGCAGCAGGAGTGGCAAATCACAGCATCCTTGTTATCACAGGATCCCTGTTGAGCCGCTGCTGATCAGATAATCCCGCAGGAGCCTCAGCATGCTCCAGCCAACTCAGACTGTGCCTTTGCTCACGTTGCAGCAGCCGATGCAGCCCAAATTGCTGAGATGGGACAGGGGAAAGAAGCATCTCCCACACCAGGGCAAGCCCCTGCCTCCCGGGGCTCACAGCAGGAGGTGATACAGGCTCCTGGCTACCCACATGGATCCAAGAGAGACTGAAAACTCTCCTCCCTGTGCTGAGTTTTTGATCGTCTGGCTCAGGTCACACTTTCCACAGACTCATCACTGTGCTACAAAACCATCTTTTTCTACCTCCTAGAGACACGGCTGCTCTCATGAACACTAAGCAGATCGCACGCGGTGACAGTCAGGCACCGATTTGGGACAGAGTGGGTTGGGGGGGGGTCATGCACGTGGGCATCCTTCATCAGAAGGACCTTGTCACAGCGGTCCAGGAGCCCTCGGAGGAGGGATGGCCACAAGCAGGCGCTGGGCCAGCCCTCCCTGCTAAGGAGGCCGCTTGCAGCCTATCCAGGGAGAAAGCCAGCTGCCAGCCAGCCAGCGTGCTGGCATGGTTGCCATACCCTCTAGTCCTCTTTGGCAGCAGTGAATGTGCACAGTGTGGCTTTGGGAACAGCTTCACTGGCTCTCCTCCACCACAGGTTAACCCCACGTGGAGGCACCCTGGCTCTTCAAGCACAGGGAGGTTCCTCTGTACCACCTGCGTGGGTCTGGAGATTTTCCCCATCCCTCAAACACCCTCCTGAGAAACAATCTGGGAGGCTCAGCTGGTTTTGCAGACTGTTTTGCCCTTGGGGGAGACGGCTTATTAAACGGTGCCTCCTCTTCTCCCAGCCCACCTTGCCACCAGTTCGTGCTATCCACTGATGGCTCTCGTCACACACTTCACATCCAAACCGCTCACAGAGAAGCTCCCACTTGCTGCTCCGCACCTCGCACCACCAAGCTTGGTCCCTCCTGGCTTGTTACGACAAAGCCAACCAGTCAACCGTTCTTCGTTGGTTTATTTGAAATGCTTATTTGTTCATCACGGCTCTCATTAGAAGGGGAAAAAGCAGGAAAATTGCACTGCAAGAATAAAAAGCAAATGTCCCAGTAAAGCCTGTGCACGATGCCGCAAGACTAATGCTTATAGTTATGGCTTCATGTTTGCGGAAGGGTCAGGGAACGAACTAGAGCAGAAAAGGAAAGTGATGGCCTGGGACCTGTGCATCAGAGGGGTGCAAAGGGTGACAAACTCAGGCTGTGACCAAGGGACTGTGCCGGAGCCCCGCTCTCTGCCCTTGCCGCAATAGACCAGGCTTCCCCACACAGGCCCTCTGGTCCCAAAAGTAGCAGGAGAAAGGTTTTGTTAGGTTCATCTGTAACGTGACAGTGACACCAGAAGCTTTTGTAACACATTTGTCATCTACTGATGAAAAATGCAACAAAAAGTTAAATAACTCGGATAACTGTTTTAACCCAGCCTTTCCAGACTTAAGCCCCTTCAAGATGATCAGTCTCCTGGACAAGCAAAGGCAACGTGAAAAATCATCAGATTTGTAGAGCGCTTCCCCTTCCTGTGCATTCATCTTTCCAGACGTGACACAACTTCAGTGCCTGCATCAATTGCCTGCCCAGAAGGCTGGAGGGGTGCAAGTTGCGCAAAGAAGTTGTGTTTTGTTACAAAATGCTTTTTAAAAGACCTCAGCTGGCCTCTACCTGACAGTGATACTTTCCGTCAAAAGTTTCCACGGGCTCAAATTTCCCTCAGAGGCAGAGGCTGGCCTCTTCAAAGGCCGGGGCGGAGTAAGATGCTTCCCTGGGAGTGGGTTCCTCAGGAGCGCCGAGCATCCTGGAAGCTGAACTCTACGTGAAAGGCATGTTGGGGACAGGCGGCGAAGGAAATACAAATCATTTGCCTAATGAGCGGAGGAACTTTTTCCTAGCTGTTTTCACTGCATTTCCAGTGGAATAATCTTAATTTCTCCTGCCAGGCTTCTGCTATTGGTCTGTGCTCTTCCTACCGTTGTCGTCATTCCAGCTAGACCTTGTCTGCTCAGGAAATTCATGGTATGTATATTTTTGCGCATGGTGCTCTTGAGATGTCTGAAAAATGTTCCTGTGAACCAGGCACTGATGTATCACTCTCTGGAGAAGATAAATTTCTGTCTCCTTCCCGCATCCCTCTTTTGAGATACAGTGTGAATACAAATTTGTTTGGAAAGACTGCGTTAAAACAATAATACGCCTTTCTCTTCTTATATTTTATACAACGCAGCTATTCCCATTTCACATTGAAAATACGAGATATTGGTATTTGAACAGATAATTGGCTAATGCTGACTTTGCCTTTAGGATTTTCTGTCTGATTTTCATAACTAAAATGGTAGAAAATACTTAGTCTTTGGTAGTTACAGCTGCTCTGATCAGTCGATCATTCTGCAGACCCCCTCCCTCCTGCCCCCAGCCCACTCCCCAGATTTCACCAGCTGCTCTGAATCCTCCCTGCAGTGAAACCTCTGGGCTGGGTCTGCTCGGGCTAATCCTCTCTGGGGCACAGCGCTTGGGTGAAGCAGGTCTGAGCCCTGCTGGGAGCAGGCTGCAGCCCGGCGGTCCCCCCGGCCGTCTCCCTGAGGGCAGGGAGCAGGTCTCCAAGTGCCTCCAGGATTTCCCAGTCCTGCACAAGGACAAGACGCAGCTGATTTCTGTCCCCTGCAAGGGAGCTGTTTGCAGCGGGGTGGTTTCAGCGGCACAGGCTGGGGCAGAGGCCACATCCCAAATGCCCAAGGCGCCGGGGGACGGTCACCGACAACCGCCCCGCACGGATGAGCAGACGGGGGGCAGCAGCAGCAAGAGGTGACAGCTGGCGCTGGGACCCCCATCTCCCTCCCTGCAGCTCCGCTTCAAGCACCAAGCTAAATCTCGCGCCCATTAAAGCTAATGGAAAAAGCTGTTTAACGGGGCTCTGGGGCCAGCCAAAAATGATGAATGAAAGTTGTTTAACAGTCATGTAGCCAGAGGCCTGAATCTGCCCTTGTTCACAGCTGCATAAATCCTGCCAAGATGAACCCTCTGGGCCTGACAGGCTCCGCGGTTTCTGCCACGTCCCTTCGTGTGCTGGCACCACGATGCCGGCTACGGGACACAGGGATCAGGCATCGCACCCCTCCTGTGTGTGCAGACAAGCCACTGCCTCACCAGGGAGGAGAAAAGCCAAACCTCTTCCAAAAGCACTGCCAGAGGGGTCTTTTGAAGCTATGAAAGCACAGGCCATGCGAGAAAAGGATGGGTATTGAGTTTATAACTAGCAATCCCTCTCTTTCCCCAGATCTTGAAGTCCAAGATGGGAGTCATCTCCTGAGAACAACAGCAGAACAACCACCACAGCAATAGAGAATGATTTTCAGTATCACAAACACATATTTGGTTTTGCAGATTTTAAGGCATTTCATGTCCCTAGTTCCCAGCCCTGCACCTTCAGGCCCGGGGGTCCGAGGGGCAGGCCACTCCTGGACTGGGGACGTACCTATTTCTGCTAGCCATCTCAATTCCAAGCAACCTTTGCTAGCCCCTGCAAGCAAACGAGTCTTGTGCTACAGTTGAAGCACAGAGGACTCCTGCTTTTATAGCCCCCAGCTCCTGCTGCCAGTCCTCACAGAGCCTGGCCATGGTACCATGGAAGGGTCCATGGGGAGCACCACAGGGTGCTCCTTGGTGTCCCTCCATCCCTTTGAAAGTTGTGAAAGACTAGAAAAAAATACTTCTTAATTATGAAACTAAGCAAAGAAAGCACAAATGTAGGAATATTGTCAATGAACAGTTTGTAAAGGAACTACAAGTACAGGACTGCTTTCAAGATAAACTCACAATATTTTCCAGGACAACAAACGCACAGGAAACTCTTCCATCAGCTTGTTGGCACCTCCCAAGGTAAATGCCAGTAATCTGGCAGTGAAGAACTGGCATCCAGCACATCACAGGTTTAGAAGCTCACCAGTTTCACCGCCCTCTTTATGGCTAGTTGTGTTAACCTCATTACTCGTTACAGACATTACTCACGTCTGTAACAAAGATTTACCTTTACACTCATTCTGCACCCAAAGCAATGCACCCCTTACGCCTACCTTGACTGCAAAGCGGGTCAATGAAAAGCCGCCTTTTCCTCAAGCCCATAAGAAGGTAACTGAGATCTTAAGAAAACCTGCCATCCTTCCTTATAAAAATGCGTTGAGACGATATTTATAAGCATTGGGTATCAGCTAAAACAAACTTTTTGTCCCATGTTCATGCAGTGCCTACTCCAATTAACTCCAAACATAATGAGATCTTTGTGCATGTTGTGCAGAGTCCTAGTCCTGTTCCCAGGTCCCATGACACACGTGATGGAGACCAACATAGTGTTTATTTGAAAATTAGCTTCATTAGAAGCAAACTGGAAGCTCTTCAGTCTACTAAAATATGCACTCAGTGTTGCAGAGATGCAGCACCTGACAAATACGGACTGACAGACAACAGTGACCTGACAGATGCAGGTCTGGTTAAGGAATGAAAAAAGTCCAGCAGTAGCAACCATTCTGTAACGAGCATCTCTCCATTGCATCGTGCTGACACCATGACACCACTGTCCTTTGCTGAAATGAACTGGGCAACCCCAGCACGGATATGACCACAAAGGGATTTTTCACAATAAAATAGCCAGGTCCCAGATGTCAAAGGCGAGCGGCAGTTAGCAATACTGCCCAAGAGAAACTGGAGGAACCAGAAAAATACATCTAGTCCTTTCCTTGGACTGGCAGCTAGCAGCACTGCATAGGCTGTACTCAAATACTCTCAACAGTACTTCATCTTACTCAGGCAATTTTCAATAAATGTACACATTTTTAACATCCTACATACACATCAGACTCCTTTTGCAGATAATGACAAGAAAAACAAGGAGTTCCCTTAGTGATGATGTGCCCACGTAATAGAGACAGTGTCTCAGGAGCTGGGAAGGCAGGGGAAGAGCAAAAAAGCAGGCTATTTTTTGCGTGGTAGAAACCCCTGCAATTTGGCTCATGATATGTCCTTGGACAAATCCCTCATTTTGGCCGCATTCAGGGAAAATTACCCTATAATGGCAGCAGATGAGACTCTTGGTTGATCAACAGTGAGTGAAGAGGGAAGGATTTGGCCTTGGCAAATGCTTGCTTCTGCCTCCGCATTCTCACTCTACAGCATTTTTTTACTGAGGATAGTGCATGGCATGGCATGAAACCCCTCCATTCTTTCACCTGCTAAGTTGAAATACTGGTACTCAATTTACAATTAGAAAGAGAGAACAGAAGCAAAGTGAGCAGCAAAATATTTGCATTGTTGTAAACTGCCAGGTTGCATGAACTGTGAAACCCCCAGACTATTTTGGGATAATTCGGCACCTTTCAACTGTCACATAAAATTTCGTGGGGGATGATGCTTGGCATTGTTTATATGACATTAGCTTCACCTTTTCATCCTACTGGGGACCATCAAATGCAAAACTGGATTAAATTTGGCAGATCACATTATATACAGGGAAGTGAGAAATATTGCTGTATCACAATTGGTTTTCCCAAAGGCGCCAGCCAACCTCTGATATTTTGATACTGAGGCGATAAATAATTTTCCGCGGATAATTTCCATATTCAGTAAGCTGAGAAGTTTTTCTCAGTATGCAAATGAGATTTATTTAAAGCACCATTCTGTGTTGCTTACAATTAGATTGATTTGGATGGCTGCAGGAGGATTTTTGTCTTGGGTGATGCTGAATGGGCATGAGCAGAGGTAAGTCCTTCATGCAACATAGACTTGCCTTCAAACTAAACCAGATTTGCTCACTGGGCTTGTCATAGCTGAACAAGAGACATGCCAGATAGGAGCACATGGGTGATCAGGAGTTTTATGCCTTGGATGCTACAATTATTTTACTCAGCTGTAAATATTTGGGCAGACACTGAAATCAGCAGGTCATGCCAAAGCTTTGAGTGAGCCTCAAAGCCAACCCTGATGGATGGAGGAAACTTCCCAAGTACCAACCCACCTGAGGAGATTGCATTTGGGTTGGATCTGCAATCTCCTGACTTCTTATTTATTTTGTCAACAGAATTGAAAGACAACCAACACAGTCAGGTCCACTGATCTTGTAGTTGAACATAGCAAGAGGATAAAAGCAATGCCCAGAAACTGAATAATGAATTTGATCACAGACATAAAAAGGGTGATCTCGACCTAGCTGTACTAAAAAGACACACCTGGCACCGTCTTCAGTGGGACCTACATTTCCTGCATGATACCAATGCTAATTGAATAGACAAGGTGGTTGTTCCCCAGTCCACCTTCACTGCATGCTAGATACAGCTAAATTTCTGCATTGGCTTCTCCTAAACCTCGGAAGAAGGCTTTGGCCAGCTCAGCAGGTCCCAGCCCCCTGCATCATTCGGTGAAAACCTTCCAAGATGCTTCTAATGGGCTGGGTGGGAGACGGGGCAAGAAGCAGGGGAGAAACAGGGCTGAAAGGGCTGTGAACAGCACAAATAAAAGAAGCTGAAGCGTGTGCAGTGGTGCTGTGCCCTGCTCTTCCACCAACCCTTCCCACCCCTGGACCCAGAACAGCCCTCAGACAGGGACTCTTGGATGTGCTGCCCAAGTCTCGGAGGATGAATTAGCAAAGAATAAAAGCCTTTTCTCCAAACAGCTCCTCCTTATCTTACTCGCAGGAGAAAACAGCCTCTGGCTGCACAGCAGTGGGAATGTCCAGGAGACCTCCTTCCCCTGGCACCAGCCTGCCCACAGCTCCCAGCCCGGCTGCGGGGCACGCAGCCCACCTCTGCCAGCCTCAGCTGCTCCCTCATTGCTCTCCGAGAGGTGTTCCCTCACCTCTCCCTTTTGCTGGCTTGCCGTTCGCTTGCGCTCACCCAGGATGACAAGGTTTGTTATTCTGAGTCATCCTCAGTGCTGCTGCTCCACTGCAGGCCCCGCTGTGAGCATCACTAATGCGCCTGTTTCCAGTTTGCACACCACGTGAAAGCAGTTTAAAGGAAATTTAGTCCCATGGAGAGAGCCAGCACTAGGTTGATGTGTCTCACAAACTCTAATTTGATGAGTTATACACAGTCTTTACACACAGAGATGAATTTGGCTCTCAGAATACATTTGCATTCGTCACTACTGCAAGCCTTGTGATGTCTTTAGGAAAAGCTTGCCCTTCCCCAGCCAGGCTCACTTTGCACTTTCAATGATGGCGCCTGCAGGCACTGGAGAACAGCCCACCGTTAATCATGCTTCCACGGATTTGCTGAAGCTGGACCTCTCCAATGGTCCTGCACACTGCCATATTGCTGCCCCAGTTTTAAATTTGCTTCCTTAAGGCTCCACTTTCAAGCTAGAAGTTTCCTTCTTTATTTAACTCGCATTACTTGCTTCCTTCTGCCTCTCTCCAGCAGGCAGGGGTGCATCTCAGTGCCTAGTTAAGAATATCTGCTGACATAAATGGGCGCATCATTATATTTTTGGTGCTGTTCCTCTCACTTAGATCTGGAGAAATTTGATCTCCTGAGGTTAAGAAAACTCAGTCAAGAAAGTTTTAAATTGCCCTATAGGGAGACTTGTTCTGCTTTTTTACAGTGGCATATGAGCTACCGCCTGTTAATAAGGTGTTTCTAGCAGTGGTCCGTAAATCAGGGACCCTTGAGTCTTAATGCACTAACATAAAAACCCACATTCGTTTGTACATCAGCCGCTGTGTGCAACCCAGCAAGTACTGGAGGGATCACAAATCTGTACTGAATCAGCCTTACGGGCTGTCGTGGCATAGCAGAGCAATCAAGAACCAGCCTACTCAGATCATCATCCCTCCTAAACACATGTCAAATGATGGTTCAGGTTTCCTTTAGCAAAAGGTGTTTCTTGGTGCCTGAAAGTTTAGTGCCTATCTTGAACACTTTTCTAGGAAATTACATTTTTGAAGGTACAAAGCAGCTGCCTTCCAAACAGCAGACCCCTTCTCCACATCCCAAGTGGAGCACCCTGATTTAAAGGTTGCCATCTATTTGTACTCGGAAGAAAACTCGGGAGTGACAGAGCAGTCCATGAAACGAAGCCTGTCCTCCTCCCAGGGAGCTCAGCCTCCCCCAGAACTTCAGCTGCGACTCAGCACGAAGGAAAAGAGAGAAGAGTCTGAGTCACTTACAAGTTTCTCTTCCCTGAGGCTGTTACAGATACGATAAAACCTTTTTTTTGTTTATAAGTGCTGCCTAGAGTTTAATAAATGTTCATATGTATTATTAATCTGGAATATTAACCCGAAATCCTATAATAAAATGATTCAAGCATTTCGAGCCATCTCAGAGGCTTGCAAAACCCTTGCAAGTTACTAATTAAGCTACATTGGAACAATTGTTTGGTAAATTTTACAGCCAGGTTTCATCTTCTCTTTAGAAAGGGCAGACTACAAATTTATGCCACATAAAATGGAAGCTAATGAATTTGGAGCATATACAGTATGAAGCCTGCATCTAACAAGTGGGAATAATAACACTAACAGTGCTTTGAGATAATAGACTATTTAAATTCATATTTATAGAAGCCATAGACTAATATACAGTGATTTACAGTTTAGATGTTGCTTCCCTGAGGGCACAATCCCAAATACGCAGGGATACAAATTTTCAAGTGGAAGAAAACTCACAGAGCTCTCCCAAGTTGTGATACCCAGTGAAGACAGGCCCTTGGAAAGCACACTGTGCTGGGGATCTCAAGTGCAGAAATATCATATGGATCTGCAGGTTGGCCTCATGCTAGAGGACATGTCCACAATTTGGTCTCCTTAGAGCTAAGGCTTGCCCCTACTCTGGTTAAACAGCAAATGACAGAAGTTCCTGTCCGGGTAGAAACAGAGGTTCACTCCACCCTGGTAAGGGCCAGTGCCCGGACTGTGCTTCATTGTTGGCATAAGCAAATATTAAAAAGTAAATAAAGGAGCCTATTAACAACATATCTGGCAGTTTGGGGCTTTATGCAATGATTTTTTGCAGGTTGGAGTATCCAGAGCTCTCATCAGCTGTTACAGCAGTCCCAGGCTGCGTGACGGCAATCCAGCCCTGCTTGTTTCCACAGTTGGAAGATGAGTTTTGTAAGGATAAACGCTACATCTAGCGGGGCTCAAGTTCTGGTGCCCAGCCAATTCATAAAGCCTTATAAAGCCTTTTCTTTTCCTCCATACGTGGCTGAACCAGTACCGGCATGTGATGAAAACAGTGAATCCCCTCCCTAAGCCAGCCAACACAAATAATTTAATTCCTTGTCTGCCAATGGCTGCATTTTAGCATTGTCTCACCAGACCTGGAGCTGAATGAAATTTGGGCAGCCGTTATTATAGCTGTGCAACACCACATCCTGGCTTTTGATTTCCAGCACTGGCGTAAATCAGGTCCTCAGGGACCAGAAGCCCCTTGGGGTAGCATTTCTGCGGCCCACATCAAACACTTCTGGGAAGCATAGATCCAGCCTTTAGTATTTATATCATGTTTCCAGTTGTCTGCAGTGTTACAATGCCAATGATTTATTCATTTATTTATTTCACCCTTTGTATACTGTTTGCAATGCAGAGAGCAAGCAAGATGCAATCGTACTGCAGCTACATGGACTATGGGTTTTTGGGAGCACCACCATGTGCTTAGCATGGCAAGGGATGGCCCCCCTGGCCTCCAAGAGCACCCAGGCAAGCATTAGCACCTCTCCTCAGGTCCACAAGACACACCAAAAGTTGGAAGAAGGCAAAACAGGGAAGGGGCTCTCTCCAAGAACAGCACCCCAGGGATGGGCAGAAGTTGGAAGGAAAGAAGAGATTCAGACAAGGGGAAGAGGAAAGCACCACAATTATCTCTGTTGAAATTCAGGACTTTCCTGGGACTTTCTCAATGGACTGATGAGAATTGCTAAGACATGAAGGAAGTCTTGCAATGCTCTTGCCCCTTGGACTGCAGTAACTACTCTTTGTCAGTCTTATGCTGCAAGAAGAAGAGGTTAGTCTGGTACATGTCATCATTTCACCAAAAGGACACCAAGCCTTTTTCTCTTGACCGTAGTGGAAACAGGCCCTAATGGACACTGTTCTTGCTCAGAAAATCTCCCCAGAGAGTCCTGGCCCAAGAAGTTGAGAGGGTAATGTTGTGCACTTCTGTCCCCTCTCCGTCCTCTGCCTCCCTCCGGGGCCACAGCCTCCAGTCCAGCCTCGGAGCCGCAGGATGCTCCACCACCCCCACCGTGCCTGGGCAGCACATGCACTTGTCCAGAGGTTTGATACGTGCACTTGGCCCCGAGTGATGTGTTTGCACTGTGGGGAGCCAGCGAAGCTGAGAGCACATCTAGAAGTTGTCACGAGTACAGGTTTTAATGAGGGCTGGGGCTTTGTTTGGATTCAAGACTCAATTCATAACAGCTGCCCATACCTCTCACGGCAGAGGAGGGTATAAAACATCTGCCGGAGACTTCTGGGTATCTCAGAGCTCTGAGTGGCACGTGCTGGGTGTCTGGTCACCGCTCAGATACAGGTGTGCAGCACAAGTTGCTCTGCGGTACCTGATCCACAGGGAGAGCCACACACCGCTCTGGGTGCACGCTCCACCGCACACACATCGGTGCTGTAATTCACTTACACTGATACTCTTCATGATGCTGTTCACATAACCTCTAATTTTTTGCAGATGATGGAAAGCTTCTCTGTATAGCCAGAAGGATCAAGCGGTGTCAGGCAGCTTAGCAAAGCTCCCCAGCACAACAGAGGAGACTTATGCAGCTCTAACCTCACGCACCCCCTCTGGAAGAACGCCAGGCAGAGTCTTGGGCTTGCAATAATCCTCACACTGGCTGCTTACACAAACACAGAACAAAACAACCCAGCACTTCTCAAAGTTACAGTTTTAAATTAAATTCCTTGGGCAAGACCCAAGTCATCTCAGTCCTCCTTCGTCTTGTATTAATTTTACCTCTGTTCTATGATTTTCATAACTAAGAGCTACAACTCTCATACATTTCCTCCTCAAATTCCAGCAGGTCACCTGCTTTGCTCTGGCATCTTTGCCTGTGTTTAGCAGCGCCTAAACTTTCTCTGTGCTCTTCCTCCGGCTCCCCAGCCCGGCTGCTGCAGGCAGTGAACATTCCTGGGTCACACATGGGTGAAATGGGAACGAGCATGGACCGCGGGTCAGATCCAGATCGAGCACAGCATCTGGCCTTGGAGCAGAGCCAGGAGCAAAAGTTATTGCTATGGCAGTAGCAAGTCAGAATAAAAATGGGCTACACTTAATTCTAACAATTTTTGTGCTAATACTGAGGATGAAAGCATAAAGCTTGGCCAAGACAAGGGGGTCTTTACCCGAGACAGGAACTCTGTTAAAATAGAGACCCCTCATGCACTTGATTAAGAATTCACCAAGGCAACTTCCAGAAGCATCCCCAAGATATTGCTGTGCCAGTGATCAATTAGCATTGTTATTGTCATGGTGCAATAATCTTCTTCATTAGTTTTCTCTTTAAAATTCAAATGGGGAGATGAGGTGTATTAGATAATGCACGTACTCAGACAAGGAACAAATACGTTGCTTGTACGCAGAGCATGTATCAGAAAGTACAAGTGTCTTTGAGCAGATGTGCTAATGGACACAGAACCTGCGCTGTAACCAATTACTTCATCATTAATAAGAAAGACCAAGTTACACATCCCAATGATGTAAAAGGGAGAACAATAAGTTCACTGAAGGTAAGCTTGAGCTGGGGCAGCAGCACTTTTACCTATTTTTCTGGGTGCCCACTGCGGCACAGCACTCCTTCGCAGTACTGAACCTCGCACGTCCTCAGTCAGCCCTCCCCTGGCAACATTACCCTCTGATGGGAGCTTTCAAGGACTTCTTTTATCTGGTGACGGGAAGGCTGGAAAAGCCTGGTGCTTTTCCTCTCCCTCCAAAAGGTCTGAAAAATGGAAGTAATGAGCTCAGAAAAGGGTCTCTCCAGGCTACTCAGCACAGTGCTTATGCTGGGCAGCTGGGGCCAATGTAAGGGCCAAAACAGTTTCTAATGATTCCTCCAAAATTTGGAGGATGCTGGGCAGCATCTTCCCATACCCTGCCCCGCACTGCGCGTGACCCCAGTGCCAGCCGCAGCAGGGAATGGAATGTGATGCAGCGACCACCTCTGTCTGCTCTGAATCAAGGACAGTTTATAATGAGCAGAACCAGGTCATCACGAACAAACAGGCTTCAGATTTTGACTGAGCGCCACCGGTGCCGGGCCTGGCACATTTCATTGCTGAAATCTGTGGGCAAAACCCTGACACTGACAACAGGCTGATGGATGAAGATCTTGAAGCTTGTCCTAGCTCCCAGGAAAGCAATAAATCAACGATGTAGGAAAACCCCAAGCCCCTGAGTGCTTTAAAAGTCAATAGTAAAATTTAAAATCAATGGGAAGCCTGGCAGGAAGGCAGCACAGGGGCGGGCGCGCAGAAGGGATGTGCAGCTATTGTTCAGCTGGGGTAAGCCGCCAGCATGCTGGATCCTATAAGCCAATTTTACTTAATAATCCCACTAATATGGAATGACACTGGTTGTAATCCTTCGGTGATTACAGCGTGGACCAATGCCTCAGCATCTCTGGGAGGATTTAAGGGACAGTACAGCATCCAGAAAGCTATAGCCAGACTTTTCCTGTCAACTGGAAGGGAAGAGAATATCAAGGCACAGAAAAGCAGAAGCTGCTGCATGCTCATCCATATTTCTATCCGGAGATAAAAAAGAGAGCAAAGCTGGAGCTTCCTCGCTGTGCTACCTGCCAAGTGCCTCTGCAAAGCAGAGCCCCAAACCAGAGAAGAAGCAAGAGGGGGATATGCACAACAGGACATTGTGAGCAGAAAACACGTCACAGCATGGGGAGAAGTACTTGAATCAAACTAGCCCCGGAAATCTGGGACTACCCCTGGGGTTTGATAAATAGCAAAGAGAAAGGAGTCAATATTTACAGTCGGGGGGATTTTGAACAGAGCGCTTGAATTCTCTCTGCTTGCACAAAGTGGCCTTAGGAGAGGAGCCACTGGTGAGCAAAAGGAAGCCAGCGTAAGGGAGCCAGGACCTCTTAATCTATCCTGCCTCCGTGGGGACACCTTAAGGACCAGTTTAGGGTCTGTTGTCCACACTGAGGAATTTCCCTCGCCACCAGAAGTCCCACAGCTTTCAGTGAAGATGACCTGCAGATAGTGTCGCATCTGACCTTAGAGAGATCCACATCCTGATACACGAGGAGATTCCCACCTTACCTGTAAATTGCTACTGAGGGTTTAAATTACTGCTAATTTATTGGAAGTGTCACTTGTACAATATTTTCAATGACTATCGCCAGACTGGAAAGTGGGAAACTGAAGCACGGTTCAGAGGTTTCATAGGCTAGTGAGTCACTGGGGGGGGTGTTGCTAAATTATCAGCTGTATATTGAGAACAGCTGGAACAACTCCAAGAGCTGAGGACAGATGTGAAATAGTTGGGAAGATTGATTCAACATCATCCCCAGCAGCCTTGTATAAGCAGTGCGGGCCAGGAGGCATGAAGAACAGCTGGCCAGAGTGGACTCGCTGAATTATTGTAACAAAATTAGATAAAAAACACAGAGGAAATTATTGCAACCCCTTACAGGGAGGCAAGAGGCTTTCCACGCTGGAACAGCTGGAGGACTCAGAGAGACCATTCTCTCCCGATAGTAATCACTAAATTAGTCAAATTCAGCCGGTGAAGATGTTTCATTATGAACAGATGGAAGTTCAGGGTTTAACTCTCTGCTTTGCCTGAGCATATTCAAAGCAACTGGTAATTCCTCTGGTTCGGGGAGAAGAGACGCGAACGGCAGAGTCCTGGGATGGTGGGGTCCCAGGCACAGCTGGGAGCTGCCCAAAGCTCAGGGCAACCCCAGGACCCAGGAGGGACAAAAGCGAGGCAGATGCTTTACATCACCACCAATAAAAGTACCTACATCACTTTTCCCAGATGAAATGCGCCAGACTCTTCCCTAGCAATATTTCCTCTTCTCACTCCAGTTGGCCATTCCCATAGGGGACAAGTCCCAGCTGGCTGACACCACTTGCCTAAGCTGCTGGCATGCCAAGGTGGTCCTCTTAAGACAGGGCATCAAAAAAAGGGTGTCTGTCTTCTAGATTTTTACCTTTTGTGAGATTCTAGAGTGGGGGGGGGAAATGCCTTCAGACTGTAAGTTCAAACAAAAGGCAAAGGGTAACACAGAGCCATCTTTGCTGATCATGAGTGCACAGTGCCGCACCCCTGGAAATACCAAAATGATCAAGCTGATGGTTCTCCACACCCTGTATCTTAGCCCTAAAGCCACGTTCCTGTGCAAGGCAGCAGCCTTCTAGATTAAAATGAGAGCAAAAAGTGAATATCAGAGAAAAATCTTCCTATGCCCCCAAAAATTACAGGATTGTATTGGGTTTGCGTGGCAAGGTTTTGGTAGCGGAGGGGCTACAGGGGTGGCTTCTGTGAGAAGCTCCTAGAAGCTTTCCCCATGTCCGGCAGAGCCAACACCAGCCGGCTCCAAGACAGACCCACTGCTGGCCAGGGCTGAGCCCATCAGCGACAATGGTAGCGCCTCTGGGATAACGTATTTAAGAAGGGGGAACAAAAAAACCCAAACCTGCACAATTGCATCCGGGGAGAGGAGTGAGGAGATGTGAGAGGAGCAACTCTGCAGACACCAAGGTCAGTGAAGAAGGAAGGGGAGGAGGTGCTCCAGGCGCCGGAGCAGAGATTCCCCTGCAGCCCCTGGTGAAGACCCTGGTGAGGCAGGCTGTCCCCCTGCAGCCCATGGAGGTCCATGGTGGAGCAGATATCCACCTGCAGCCCATGCAGGTCCATGGTGGAGCAGATATCCACCTGCAGCCCATGCAGGTCCATGGTGGAGCAGATATCCACCTGCAGCCCGTGGAGGTCCATGGTGCAGCAGATATCCACCTGCAGCCCGTGGAGGACCCCACGCCAGAGCAGGCGAATGCCTGAAGGAGGCTGTGACCCTGTGGGAAGCCCGTGCTGGAGCGGGCTCCTGGCAGGACCTGTGGACCATGGAGAGAGGAGCCCACGCTGGAGCAGGTTTGCTGGCAGGACTTGTGACCCCACGGGGGATCCACGCTGGAGCAGCCTGTTCCTGAAGGACTGCACCCCATGGAAGGGACCCACGCTGGAGCAGTTCATGGAGAACTGTAGCCTGTGGGAAGGACCCACACTGGAGAAGTTCGCGGAGGACTGTCTCCCGTGGGAGGGACCCCTCACTGGAGCAGGGGAAGAGCGTGAGGAGTCCTCCCCCTGCGGAGGAAGGAGCGGCAGAAGCAATGTGTGATGACCTGACCGCAACCCCCGTTCCCCGTCCCCCTGTGCCGATGGTGGGGAGGAGGTAGAGAAAAATCGGGAGTGAAGTTAAGCCCGGGAAGACAGGAGGGGTGGGGGGAAGGGGTTTTAAGACTTGGTATTATTTCCCATTACCCTGCTCTGATTTGATTGTTAATAAATTAAGCTAATTTCCCCAATTCGAGTCTGTTTTGCCTGTGATGGTAATTGCTGAGTGATCTCTCCCTGTCCTTATCTCGACCCATGAGCCTTTCCTTATATTTTCTCTCCCCTGTCCAGCTGAGGAGGGGGAGTGATAGAGCGGCTTTGGTGGGCACCTGGCGTCCAGCCAGGGTCAACCCACCACAAGGATGTTGCACAGCTTGAATCACAATGGTTTAAATTTACATCACAATCTGTTTTTAAGGAGCCTTGTAACTGTTCACTTGTTTTCTGAAAATTACCATGCACTTGGCATAAGATGCCTCTTGGGCAGGACCAATTTTTTCCAGACATGGTTGCACAGTGCCTCTGAAGGCACCCAAGGCTGCAGAAGAAGCGTATGCTCTGGAGCAGCACCTGACGGGCTGGTAGGATGCCGCTCCAAGCCTAAAACAAACTTAAAGATGCCTGTCTGCTTGCAAATTAATATTGCCCCTTATAAAAATCACTTGAAATTTTTTCTCTTTCAGTAAATAAATGCGTGCCTGGCAATGCTGAAGCATTTCATCTAATATGACCTCATTCTCCATGTTCTTCAAGTTGTGAGCTGTCCCTCATCATTCAGCATTTGTCCTAATATAGACTCTCTCCCCCCATCACCAGGATGCTGGTATGAATCATAAGTCATATTTGCGATTGTGAACCCACATGCCAACCTACATCTGGAGAGATGACTCTCTTCAATAGCTTCAAATCTGCAGCTGTCTTTGTCAGGATAAAGTTTTACAGGTTGTTTTCCCTGTCTCTGAACAAAGAAGTTTTAAAAACCCTCGGTGTTCAGAAATGCCTTCTTGTTCCATTTCTCCAGTGTAGGCAGTTTCCGTGAACTTTGCTTATCCTTGTATTATATTAACAAGGAGACCGAGAGTGACTGAGCAATAACAGCTTTATGAGTTTCTTGCAACAGAATTGGAATTAACTTAGAAAAGCCTCTGAAAAGAAAACTTCCGTAAGGAGGACAAATAAAACTAAAATATAGCAACCACAGGTTGAATCCTTTTGCCCGTCTGACCAGAAACACACATGATGAGAAGTTCTGGAAATGTGCTTGGTCTGTGGTAGACCTGTGTCTTCACAGTTCAAAGACTTTAGCTGAAAGAAAACCCCGCTTTCAGCCTAACTGAAGCATTTTCATAGCTTGGACCACACCAGGGAAAGGGCAGCTCAAAGACGCCCTCCCACCCCGCTAGGTATTCAGTAAAATCCCAAATGAACTTGAACAACACCTGGAGGAGGTGGCAAGCGTCACAGACACGAGGTACAGGGGACGCAATGACCGCATTTTAGTTAATGACTGTGTTTTAGTTAACTGATTTGTAATCATCTAGAGCTGAAAGCTTAAGTCATCTTGGGGACAGCGTCTATGAGCTATAATGGCTGTGGTATCCTCAGCGGACTGCGCAGAGAGGGAAACACACAGTAACTAACAGACCACTAATTTTAAACCTCCCTAAAACCACTGGTTAATGTTTGCAAATGGGAGCGTTAATGGCAGTGCGGGAAGCGGCAGTGTTGCTGTGACTCACAGCATGCTGGTCCCCCTGTTGCTCAAGCGGTTATAAAAGTGCTGGTGCCTCTCACTGCTTATTTATTTCCCTTTTCCCCAACTGACTGAGAAAGGGAAATGATTTACGTCAAGAGATTTGTCTTCTGCTCTTCCATAGGGTAACCCTAGACCTGTTCCAGCATCCTCTGCTAAATCAGTTTGTATAAATGTATACATAAAACTACAAACCCAATGCAACACTGCTGCAAAAACAAGCAAAACAAGAACCCAGAAGCAATGCAGAGCCTGGCTTGAAAAAGCAGAAAGCTCTGGCGAACCCTTTGCTATGCGGCCCTCCTAGGACAACAGGGCCCCATTCGCCTGGAGGAGCTGCCACATTTCAGACCTGTAGCCAACAAATGTGCGTTTTTTGCTGACTGAAATTAAAATCTCTCAACAGCAAAGCCCTGGGTATAGAGAAAGAAACACGGGAAGCTATTCATTGCAAAGCAAAGATGCTCATGGCCCATCAGAGCAGCCCACGAGCTGCCCCTGCCCAGCCCTCCGGGGCTGCGCTGCCCTGGGTGTCACCCACCCACAGAGACACCTGCCATGGCCCAGGCAAGGATTTCTGCAGGACAATGTATTTATGAGAACTAGGTGCAAAGTGCACCTAGAAAACTGTGGAGGACCTTCGAGGTGGCTGCTGGGGAACACCTGGATGGCAAAAGGGAAAATACACTCAGGAAAATAAAAATATCATTTATGCAGCACTTCAGAGCCACAGACCATCCCTGCCCTCCTGCCTCTTCGTTCATCAGGGACTTACAAAGTGCAAACCTAGTTTTAACCTGCTTTTATACTCCAAGAAAGCACAAAAAGGAGTAAAAGCTAAATCCCCTAACCTGTTTCACTGGACACATACATCAGCTGCTTTGGATGAGGAAGCTACAGATGCGCAGGCAAATTTCTTGGTAGGTTTTTTTAATCATCCCAAAGATATTTTGTGCGCACGTATTGTATTCTCAGTATTCTTTTTGCCTTTTGAGTATTCCCCTAGAACGCTTCTAAACAATGAATTTTGCACCTTCCCTCCCCAAAGATGATGTGCTTTTATACCTGAAAACATTTAAGTGGGATTTTTGACTTAGCGTCTTTGTTCGCGTTGTTAAGCTGATCAAGCTATAGTACTTTGGAGAAAAAGAGAAGAGAAACAATGTTGTTTTGTCTGCTAACATGATTGATAGACAAGTTTCAATTATTGTATCTTTAACTGACTGGGAAGCACTTAAAAAAGAGACAGGCTGCTGAAAGATGGGTTACTTCCCAGCTCAATGCTCTTTCCACAGAAAAAGTATACAAGGATGCTCTCTGGTGGTAGCTGTAAGGCAGGGCTCTGCTCTGGCCACTTCTAGTTTATGGACTAAATGATAGTGTGAAACCTTGTTATTAAAACAGTAAATATATTTTTTTAAAAATCACTAATTGGCTTGATTTATTTTGCTTTAAAAAAAAATTATCTCAGGAGGTGCTTTCTTAATTCTCTTCGAGTATTCCCAGTGCATAGGCAGACTGGAGGGTTTGTTTTTATAACTTCTAAAGAAACCGTGTGCTTTACCTAGGGCCCTGAGGGGACGGCGATGCGATGTGCTCCCGACAGAGAGCCCGTTTCAGGGCTACCATGGCAGGGAGCTGCTCCGATCTGCTCCCCAAGCCCCTTCTCCTCGGCCACTCGTCTCCCCACGCCAGCACAACCAGTCACGCTGGGTTTTGCACTGAACAATTCCCAGCCGTGCAGATGCCCCAGTTTCCATCTCCCAAATTTAGCTGCTTCTCCAGCCATTTTCCTTCTACCCCAGCATTTCCACCCACAAAATAACTCTCTACTACCCACAGCACCATGCTGCAAAGTCCTCCCCAACAGAGGTTCCAGCCCTGGGGCCAGATTTAGACCTTGCCCTTGCCCAGTCCTAACCAAACATCAAACCTGAGCCAATCACTCTCAGCCCTTTAAAACACTAATAGTCTTTCTATTAAATCTCATTTCAGTAAATTGTGCCAGTGCAAAGACTTCTTTGGCTTGACTTACTGTGGTGATGGATTTTGGACTAGTGGCCAGCTCAGGGGTTGGATACATTACTTCCATAACTGTAAGCATGAACCTGATTTTCATTTTACAAGGACTGCACTACAGTTTATGGCACATCAATGTTAAGAAAAGACTTCTCATGAATCCACTGCGATCCCCAAAATGACACTTAGACCCGACAAGGGCACCACACACACCTCGCCAGTCCCAGCACCCTTCTGTTGGCCTAATGCAGGAGTGGTTTGTGTCACTTTGATTCCCCTGCTTAAGGCTCTGAAATGAACAAAATTCATGCCTGGAAATGGAGATCAGTGGTGGAAATTAAAGCGATGTTTGGAAGAGCTGGCAAGTTCCCACAGCTGAGGTTTGCTCTGACAGCAGAGCGTGAAAACACAGGCACGAACCCCAGTTTATTGACACTGATTAATTTTTGCCTGGGTACAATCACACTTTTGATGCTGTTTCAGTGCTGCCTTCATCAGTATCTTTTCTGTTGATTTTCCTCCACATCAGCCCATTTCCTTCACTGCCCCCGTGGCTCGGTGAGGACCTCTTCTGCATGCCATGGTCCCAGGGGAGACTCTCCCCCAGAGCCGCTTCAGAGCAGATCAGCGAGACCCTGCCCTGGAGAGTGTGCTCAGGTAATAAACCCCATTAGGCAAAGACCAGCATTTGCGAAGCCTCTTCCCCTTCCCTCAATGTCCTTAACAGCTGGCTTCTTTATACCAAGACCGGTATTTGATGCCTACAAAAGCAGAATTGCAGGACCTCCAGGCCAACACACCTGCCCTTCACATGCAGGCAAGCATCCCACAGGCACGCATTAGAGACAGAAAGCATCTTAATCATCCACCCTGCTGCAAATACATTCGCAGAGCTTTAATTGATTAACAGGCAGTCCTTGCCAGCAAATGAGCGGTTGGCTCCAGGGAGCTCTTGCTTGCTTGTTTTTAAACAGCGCAAAGTGGGAAAATGGAAGGAATAAGCAGCAAAAGCTCTAGGGACCACCAAGACGGGAGGGCTGGTGGGAGGAAGGCAGTGCTGCTCCGTGTGCTGACCTTATTACTACAGGGAAATGGAGGTCAAGTGGTAGCAGAGCAAAACACCGCGGGGAACAGGAAGGAATTAAACAACTTCAAACCCCAAACTGTAAGCTCAACTTCAAGCCATGGGGACCAATGGTAGTAACAGTATGTAGCTAAAACATGACTAAAACTGCCTAAAACCCACTGATGGGTTCATCTCTGGTGGCACAGTAGAAACTAGTGCTACCCCATGTCAGCCAGACACAGCTTTCCACACCCCTTACCAGCGCTGCTTTGACCTGGGTGTACGTGCAGCTGGGAAGGGAGAGAGCAGGGCTCTCCCAGGGGGCTGCCATGGCCACCCACCAGCTTCTCATCTCTTCTTCCAACCAGCCTCAGTCCAGGACAGTTGGCCTGATTTTAAAACCCCTCGTAAATCTGAGAAAGGCACAGTTCACAGGGAAAATGGCTATGGCAGCATGACCAGAGCACTGATGGCAGGTACCACCGTCAGTGGATAGAGTCCATCGATGAACCATTGGTCCACTGATGGAGCCCGGCTCTCCTGCAGGCTCCTAACCATCAGAATAGAAGCTGCCTGGGGGGAAAAGCAGGACTGCCGGTGCCCCACCAAAACTGTTTTGCAGTGTAGAAAAAGATACAAGCTCCCAGGCAGAGAGAATCGTTTTCTAAGCAGTTCGGCACGAGGCCGCACAACACCTCCTGCCAAGTGACAGCACCTCTGGGTTACGGCTGCCCGCTCTCCCTGCACTGAGCTCCCCTGGGCGCTGCCACCGCTTCAGCTGCAAAGGGGACTTTACACCCCCAGCTGCAGGGGAGACGCTCACAGGCCTCGCTACATCCAGAAAATCCCTATAATTAAATTCATGCAATTAAAAGTTGGCACAAAATCTGAGAGCGTTACTGGCAGCGCAGGCAGGCTCCTCAGCGTGGGCAGCTGGGTGCGTGCCCTTGCCGCTCTCTGCCTGGGGCAGGTTTTGCTGCACAGTGGTTGTCACCCCACTGTGCCCCGGGGTCCCCGCCGAGGCCGAGCCGTTCCCGAGCGGCTCCAGGAGAGGACAGCCTCTCTCTGCAACCAGCCTCACCGCCGCCTCTGAGATTTCACCCACTGCAGCCCTGCACAAAGCACCACGCTTACACGAACCATTAAGCTTGTGCAAACCGTCAATCCCGGTTTTAGCAGGGAAGGAAAGCAGTTTAACAAGGTGGCTGCAGCTAGACAGCATCCAGCTACTGGCACGCACAGCATGTGGGAATGCATTTTAAGCCGGTATGCACAGCATTCCTTCCTCCCCTCCGGCACATGCAGCCTCTTCTTCCTCCAAGTGCCTGTGTTGGCCCCCCCACCTGGGACACGCTCAACTAAACCTTTGCCTCTCTAGACTGCGTCTTTTCAGGTCTCAGGCTCAGTCCCCAGTGAGCAAGCTGCGAGGGAGCCAGCGTACTCTGTCATGTCCAGACCTCCCTGCGCTAGGAGTTGCATGTCAATAACCCTCTGGACAAAAAATTGCACTCCTGGAAACCTCTCCAGTACAAAACCAGTGTTGGCCAAGGTTACTTCCAGAAAGCAGGTCTAATCTGAGGTGGGCAGAAGACTTTTGGGACAGAAAAAGGGCTGCTAGATGTAATCACTGACTGCTTTTATAAGTCAGATGCTGCAGGAATACCATTCTTACTATATTTTCTTGCAATCTTGAAATCCAGTTTATAACAGAAGATGAGAGAAGTTGCCCATCTGGGTACAAAATCCGTACCATCAGGCTCAGAAGCTCATTTACTCCACACAGCCCAAAAGGGAGATGCAATATGCTGCAGCACTGGGAATCTGGGGCAGTATCCAATAGCAGGAAGATTCACATCAGATTCCAAAACGCCGTGAACCTCAGCCAAATCAAATTACTCTGACTGCCGAATATATCATTTTCCACCTTAAGTGGAACAGCCTGCCTGCCCTTAACGTGCTGCAACCTCGTACCAGCGTGGCGCTGAGCACACTAATAGAGATGTCTTTCCCAGGGCTGTCACGGCCGCCCACCCGCTGTTTGATGACTTTACACACGTGTGACAGGTAGTAATGTCACTGACAGCCTCTCCCTGGCACCCAGTTTTTATTCATACCAACACCCTGTCTGTCTTCGCCGTTCCAGGGGAAGCGCCGTGCTCGCTGCCGAGCCTTAGCTCACTTCCCCACTCACGCTGTTGGTTATCTTTGCTGAGAAATTGGACTTAATTTTGTTGATGCTCCATCATGCCAGTCTATACATCAGCTGCAAAGGCTAAAACCCAGATCATGACAGGGCAGGATCATAACAAGCTGGCAGCAGAAGAAATATATACAGTGTCAAATCCCTTGCAAAAGCACTGACAATCTCTTGACAGAGGATGTATCAGATATTAAACTAATACTACACTCGGTCTGAGCCAAAAGGCCAAAGAAGAGCAATCCCAAAGGGGAGTACAACATCCGAACCTTTGCCTATCCGATTCCTCGCTAAGCTGATTTGGATTCGGATTCTCTTTAAGTATTAATGCTGCGAGGACTGGCTTTCTCCCTGTTGTGCTGTCATTTTAGCTTTCTGCAAAGCCTCCATCTCTGCTGCGCTGGGGCACAGCAGGACCCCCACCCACACAGCCACCCCCCCGGGCTTCTCAGTTAGAGCAATGCCAAGGAGGTGGCGACAAATGCATTTCTGAGAAGGAAAACTAGCTCGTGCAAAGACTAGAAGCATGAGGGAGCAGAGTATTCCTCCCCGTTAGAGGGGTTTTCTCTCTAATGCTTTTGCTCATATCCAATATCCAGATTATTGGGGACTCTATCAAAATGGGTGTCTTCTATATTGCTGTTTCAAAAGACTAATAATAGAGGTTATTAGGATATAGAGAGGCTCAAATGATCACTAAGAAGAGTTCAGTAGAAGTGGAGAAGCAGTATTGAAAAAGCAGGCAGCAGTCCAGCAGCAAGAGAAGCTGTTGCGCTTAACTAAGAATAATTAGCTGTAAAAATACAAGATGCAAAATGAGTGCTTAGGCAACAGTCCTGAAGACTCCAGAAGAGGACCTGGAAATTATAACATGAGGCAGGAATGCCCTGGTTTTGCCAAAAAGAAAAAAAAAGCCAATATCCCAACTGCCAGGGGTGAGACCAGTAAGGACCTTACAGTGCCCAGGGTGGGAAGGAGCAGAAGGAGCTGAGACGAAGAAGAGCAATGAGACAGAGCACAGGGGCCCCCCACATGCAGAGGGAATGAGCATTATTCAGTTTCAAGAGAGGAAGAGCCTCGGGGAAGAGATGGTAAAAGTCCCCAGATCCATAAAAGGCTGCTTCAGAAAGGGATGGTGTTCCTTTTCCCTGCTGCTGGGAAGGAGGTAGGGCTTGAACTGCAGCAGAGGAGATATATTTTAAGACATTTAGGAGAAAAAAAACCTTACTGACTTTCAAAGGCTGATTGAACTCTATCCTTCCTGAGAAGGAAGCGTAATGCACAGGGGAGAGCTGGAACCAGTAAGCCTTTCCATTTTGGGTTAGCTCTGTCTTCCCCCTGCTTCGGGCTAGCTAGCGAAAGCAAGCAGAGTTCATAGCAGCAGCAAACCCAAGCCCTGGGCCCCAGTTCAGTGAGATAATTAAGCGAGTGTTTAGACGTCTAAGCAGTCCTGCTGGCTACTGCCCCAGCTTTTCGGGAAATGAAGTCATCGTTTTGCTTCCCACCAGCTTCCCCCATAACCGTGAGACCTGGGAGATGGGACATGGAGGTGAAACTCTCCCATCGCCAGCCCCATGAGCCCACGGAGGTGGTTTTTTGGGTGAAGCTTGGCTGTCCCTGCCTGCAGACAGAGCCTGGAGTTAATGAAATACTACCAAGTGCCATTTGTGTTTTAGAAGGCATGATGATGTTAATTAGTGTTCAAATTAAGCAGTAAGATAGAAGTGGGCATATAATGGACCACTAATAAATGCCTTGAGTATGTTGAGAGACGCAGGTTGGAGGGAAGAGTGATTTTAATCACCAGGAGTATATTAATGATGGCCCATAGACTCTCTTATTGCTGTTCCAACATGCTGGAATGTGGCATTTTCCCATTAAAACACCCATTAGCCTTGAGCCCACTAAAAAATCTATCAGTGAAGCCATGTTCTGCTCATTTCTGCTCTACATATGATATAATTAACGCCACTGCAGGGCCTCGAGCCCAGCTCCAAACACCAGCCTTGGTTCGGGAAGCCTGCCCGGCCCAGGTAGAGCCGGGTGGCGGTTTTGGGGAGGCAGTTGGGTCCCTTCGGGTACCCACCACATCACCATGAACACCAGCATCACGACACAGAGCCAAAAAAGCCTGCACATCCCTGCTCCCATGGGGAGAACACGGAGTGCCCAGCGCCGAGCCAGGCATGATTGATTACACAATGGCATCGGTTAAAATAATTGTATTTTTCATTTCCACGCAGATGAATTACTTCTCCAAAAAGCCATTTGTGCTTAATGCCATTTGTCTGCAGTACGGTGCTAATCAACTGCAAAGACATTTTTGTGCCGAGATTGATTGACTCCATGTAAATAGGTGGAACCTTTAATTAAAACACAAGCGCAGACGCAGTGTCTCGGCGCGCTGACAACACACGGCACAGACCACTTAAGGGGCTGATTCTATTTTAATCTACCCTGGCATAAATCAGGAGAAAGACCCAGTTCAGCAAAGCACTTAGCACATGTTTAAGTCCATCACATTCAGCAAAGTATTCAAGCATGAGCCAAATCGCGGCAAAGGCAAAGGATATCACAGAAAAATGACGGTGCCTATTGAAAGGACGTGGCTTGTGTGTGACAACGTGATTCGTTTACCAGGTTTCTCCCCCATCAGAAAATACAATAAGTTTATGGCTTTGGAGGAAAACTGGCAGGGTTCAGAAAACCCTGTTGGGTGATGGTTAACCCACCAAAGAGGATTGCAATAAAAGCCTGAAGGAGGCTAAACAACAAGAAGAAATTAGCTGGCTGGCTAAATGGCAGAGCTAGTTTCCACACGATGGGGTTTTCAGGGCACCCTGGCTTTGCACCATGAGCTGGGTGCTCGCCTGCACCCACCCTGGCCACTTTTGGGGGTCAGCAGCCTCTAATGTCCTCCCTGCAAGCATTTGTCTGGGTCAGCTGCCTGCACAGACTCACGTTGGGGGTAAAAAGGGTTTTGCTCTGTTAGCTTCTGATTTCCAGGACTTTTCCAGGAGTCGCTGCCCTCTGATGAGCCAGGCAAGCAAAGGTGATGGAAACCCTCACACTTTGGCTGCAGCACGGGAGCAAAAGGGACCTTAATCAGTGCAGGCACCACTTCTCCTATGGCAGAGGAAGCACGTGGGTGCCAAGATCCACATGGCCTGGGAAGCACTGCCGGCTCCTTCCCACAATGGGAATAACGCCCCAGCTCAGTGGGGACTCTGATAAAGCCAGATGCACCAAGGACATCTTAGCCTTTGCACCCCATGCATGGGGAGTTTCTGCCGGTGGGGTAAGATGAAACAAAGGATTAAAACCAGCATAAAAATATTCTCTTTTTTTCCCTTCAGGATAGCAAAATAAGCGATTGAAAACATTAAACTTGGGATAATAATTCCAGGCTCGGAAGAGAGAACTCCAGGACATGCTGGCATGAGAACAGCAAGAGGATTTTCTTATTTCTTTCTGCTTCTACCACTAGAACAAGCCCAGCCTGGCATTTGCCAAGTTAACTGATGGCAGAAAACAGGTCTGAAAAATTGGCTTCCTTGCCTTCCTCCAAGCTTTGCATCAGGTTGTGCCCAACGTGCTGGATGTCAGTGCTCCCAGGAGCGGCCACCCCTTCCCGTGCCTTTGAAGGAGGGGACAGTCCCCTCGGCAATGCGGCAGCTCACCCTGCCAGGCTCGGCCACAGATAGCAGAGATTATGCAGTCCAGCAAGCAACTGCAATGCCAAGTGTGATGGCGAGAGGATCTAATGTGAAGTACGAGAGGAGAAACAGCCAAGGAACAACTTCTGCTGGGCTGACCTGAGCTGCTGGTGTCGAGACAAGAACTAAAATGGCTTTTGACAACTGAAATCAGAAGATCTACTGAATTTCTTTCCAAAATTATTATTATTTCTTTGTGGTTATTTCGCTTGAGAATGATTAACTTTGTTTCTGTATTATTGTGTGACACAAACAGTCGCAGCAGTACGATACGTCAGGGCAGGACACCAGATAATAATATGTCAGAACATTTTATCTCCATGTCATGTTATGCCAATTTCCTTTTGATTATTGTATTTTTAAAATCCATTAGCGGCAGCAGCAACTAAATACCAATTAAAGATACTGTCGTGTTTTCTAGAGTGAAGTGCTTCTCCTTTGCTTCATAGTGAAGCAATTTGACACTTTGAATAAAATAAGCATTAATTATAACAATTAATGGAGCAAACCTGGAAGGATGATACTGGGCTGACAAAAGCATGTTATCCTGGCCTAACCAGATGGAAGCAGTCTCAGAGAAGATACCATTGGTGTGGGTTGTTACTATGGCTGTTGTAGGAATCCTGACAGTGCTACGGGGAGCAGGAGGAGAGGGCTCTGGTTTACTTTAAAACCACCTTTTCTCGACAGATGAAGATACCGGCTGCCACATGGAAGTGGCCAAAGGGAAACTCTCTTCTGCAAAAGGAGGCGTGAAGGCTTCCTGCTGGCAGGAGGCAGAAGGGATGGGAAGGATTGGGGTGGAATACATTTGAAAACACCAGCACCTGCGTTGTTAGTTTTCACAAAACATTCAGATATTTGTTTTCCCGTATCTCACCAGCTCTATTAGCTACAAGTAACTTATTTAACAGGGAACTTATTCGTAAATACCTTTACCTTTTTTTCCTCAATGATCCCTTAATGCCCTATGGCTGACATTAACCAGTGCAGTTCTGCTCTGGATTCCCAGGAGCAGGGGGAAGAAGAGACAGGTAAAAGCACAAATAATTGGAAACTCTTTCTCCTCCTTCCCTGACGCAGGGAAAGGTATCTCATAAGCTCTAATTACAACTTTCCATCCACTATTGCATTATTTTTGTCCAGGACCCAGCTGCACCTGGACGGTGTGACCCAAGACCGCAGAATCGCATGTGTACAGTGACTGAAAGTGTGGGTTTGCTGCAGGGAGAGGGGTCAGCACCTACAGACAAGACCAACACCAGCAAGTGCTGCAGCAGAGCTCGCTTTAGCAGCACTTTGCTGCTCCGCAGTGCAGATTGCGCTGCAGAGAACCTGCACATGAGTACACCTGGAGAAGGCTAATAGTAACTTTTTAAAGGAATTGTATGTTTTCTAATTGCAACTTTCCACTGAGCCTATTGCTACTGACCTTGAGGACCAGGTTCTCATGCCATTGCCAAGTTGACCAGCACATCGCTGCCCAGGTACTCGCATGGTGCGTGGGTGCTGGAGCCAAGTCCTTGCTGTCACTTCTGAAAAGCCTTGATCTTCTGCAGCTTCTGCTGAGCCATAAAATAGCTGCAGACCTGACCTTGACTGAGAGCAGTACAAGTGTAGCAAAATACCACCATCATACAGCCAGGCTTACTGCCTCTAGGATCGTCGTCTTCACCTTTTATCAATGAGGAACGATTTGTTGGGTACAACCTGGAAATTGAAGTACAAGTGACAACGCTCAGCGAGGGCTGCGGGCCTCCTTTCGGGTGACCGATGCACAGCTACAGCGAATCCAGCTCACGGGAACTGTCTTGTTCCTAACGAGATTTGACAAGCACAGTTTACCCACTGGCAGGAAATTAGAATAGACAGATTTTCCCTGTGAAAACAGAAAGCTTCACGTGCAGATCAAATGCAGTGTCAAAGCCCGTCCTGTGTCTTTTGGTGAGTGTCCCTTGCCCGCAGTGGTTTGGTGGAGCACCGCAGACAGGCACAGTGTTCCCCGCAGGCTGATGCCCCAGAGCATGAGCAGAGACTGTGACTTGCAGATGAGAAGGAAAGATAACACTCCTTACTGATTTAAATCTTACTTATTTAAAGCTATTTATTTCAAGTTTCCTGTGAAAGAGCTGGAGATCCCAAGCGAAGCATCCCAGGACAGGGTGCCACTCCCCTGGCAGGTAGATAGCAAGAAATTTCAGTTGCTGCAAAGGTGACATTGCACAGGTATACGCACAGAAGCACTTGATGAGCTTATTCCTCACACCCTTAATCAACACGGTCTCTACGAAAACAGACACCTGAACCCTGAAGTTTAGGGCTCTCCTTCTACAAAAAGACTGGAGTAGCAACGAATACCAAGCCCAGCTTAAATGCAGACTGCAACCCAAAGGTGTCTTTTGTGAATTTGTTTACGTTCAAAGAAACCTGGATTAAAATCAGTCAAACTGACTTTGGCCTGGGATACTTTCGTGGGGTCACTTGCTTCAAAAGGTTGTGTACAATTTTGCAAATCACCAGTCTCTGTCACGGTCTTGTGACTCCCACCTTTCTTGTTATTAAAAGCAGAAAATTTCCATCTACACATTATTAAAAGCATCATGCAGCTGTTGGTATGTGCGCTACACCTGGGCTCAGGTCCGTTGTAGGCAAGGAATGGTCCCCAAGGAGCTGGGACGAGAGTCTTGAACCTGCATGCTCCCTGGTTGCGGGATCATGCTCAGATTCAGAACCAAACCATTTTGGCACTAGTGTCATTACTACGGGCAGAGCTACGAATGCCACAAGAACTGAAAAAGCCACGGGCTCTGTTACGAAGGAAGTTAAATAGATGAGCTTAGAGGTCTGTCAGCCTGAGAACAGAAAACCCTCCCTTGTGACAAGGTTTCTGACAACCAGATCTGAAATTTCTGATAGTCTCTTTAAAAACTAAATTGCTTATTTATAAATTAAATTGTGTTTTATGATGAAGCTGAATTTAAAAAACCTTTAATGGAAAGGTAAGTTAAGACAAAGAGTAAGGAAAAACCTTTTTTCGGGTCAAATGAAACATTTGATTTGATACAAGACTAATTTTTTTGTTCTTCTCAGCAGAAATAAAAATATTTTGATTTCATCAAGCTAATCCTCTTTTTTCCTACATTTATCAAGGACCTCTGAACTTAAAGCCCCCATATTTGTTCAGCTTTCCCATGTAGAGGCCAGAAACAGCAAGGACCCACCGAGCAGGATGGGTGCCCCAGCGCCAGGGTCCGTACCCTCCCCACATGCCCAGCTCCCATTGCAGGGCGGGGGAAAGGCAGTGCTCTGTTTAATTACAGCCCAAATGCTGCACCGATGTACTTCAGAGCCTTCAACCCTGAGCGTTTGCATTCTAACTGTGACTTGTAATTCAGCGTGGAGCCAGCTGAGGCTGGAAAGGCTCGTGCACACGCATGAATGCAGCACCACAAGGCTGCAGGTACCTCTCCAAAGGTATTATTTTCCCCTCAAATTCGACGGTGGTCCAATGTGCAGTGCAGCAGCCAGAGGAGCGGTGCTGCTCTCAGCAGAAAGATGCTCTTGCCCTGCGTCTCGACTCCCTTCCACATCCAGCCTCACTGGCAGTCTCACCCTCCAGCTTTATTATTTTTCACTCCCAGCTCAGAGATGTTCAGGTCCACCCAAGAGGTGGCTGCACTTCATTTGCCAGCAAATTGGGTATGAAGCCCGTGTAAACTAATACGCTTTGGTGAGCCTTCAGAGGGAAGGGCATAAAACACGATTACGTGTATCCTTCCTGAGCATATCTGCCATCGGCTGGAGGTTCCTGGCTAAGAGGCTTCAGCAGGAGAGGACGGGACCTACCGTTGACAGCGTCTCCCTGAGCCCATAGCAAGAGCCATAAGGGGCTGGAAAGCTGTGTGTGCCAGCAGCCCTGCACCCCACTGCTGCAGGGCATGACCGCCCACGCTGCATCATTTCTGCTTAAACTGTTAACGAAAGCCTTCAGCAGCAGAGATTTCCCAGCTGCCAGGTCTGACGGAGAGCAGCCAGAGGTGCTCGCAGGGAGGGCGACCGGTGCCACCCGGCACCACCTCCCGGCATGGCTCCATCTCCCTGCCCAGGGTGGCTGCAGATGGGACCGTTACCTCCAAATACAGCGAGGACATCCACAGGGCACCGACACCATCCCTGCCACAGTGTTATCTCCACCTGCCCTGTCATCCCTCCTGGCACAGGGAGGTTGACAGATCCACTGTCTGGGAAATGAGCCTCCCGAATGAGTGGGAGTAGTTACCATGGAAATAAAGAAGGGTTTCTCAGCCGAACTCCACCAAAATATTGATTTGCCTCCCAGTGTTTCACAGACCACTTACTAATAACAGCAACAACAGCAGCAAAGTTGGAGAGACACTGGGGCAAGACTAACAAGTTGGGTTTGGAAAGAACCACCGGGAATCATCGTGTCTCTGCTGGAGAAGTCACTGATGCACAGGACGAGCCCGTGAATCGCCCGAGGATTTCAGCTCGTGTCTTGCAGCAGACATGCAGGTATGAAGACGTGCTTCGCTGTTCAAAGCCTCGAGCAGATTTTTTCAGTGAAATCCCAGATTACACCCCAGAGCAGGCTGCAGTTTGCCCCTGTTCTTTGAGGGTCCAGAGCACATCAAGGTAAACTGAATTGCTATGTACTGCTACTGCCTGGGACGGTGCTCTGCTTTTGATCCTAAATACACGTCCATCTCTGTCCCATCTGGGGCAGGATGTGGAGAAACGCTCGCAGCTAAGTCCTGGCCAGCTTATAGCCCAGTGAGGACCATATCAGCTGTTTAAACTACATCTCCTGAGCTAGGCAGGGATACAAAGGTTGCTGTTTATAAACAATCCATTTCTGACATTAGCGGGGGGCAGGCAAAACAAAGGAAAATACCCATAACTGGGAAGGTGGTGGAGGTTGGTTGGTCCTGAGAGGCACCTGTAAGAGCATCCTGGATGCACCGAGGCTGCCCCAAGCTCTTAGCACAGCATCAGCTCCAACCCTTCACAAACCAAGCACCCCGCCTCATCCTGCACCGTGCTCCACATCTCCCTTTTGCAGCTCGGAACAAACATCATGTTAAAACACCATTGAAACCCTTTAGGCTTAGCAGAGGACAGAGAGCATCAGGAACACACAACTAATGACAAACAGCTTTTGACAGATGCTCAGATCCAGAAAGTCTGCATGGCACCTGTGTAGCATTGATAATCCAGGCAGAAGCAGTGGGAGGGATGCAGGTATCATAGACACCACGTGTTGCACAGAAATTAGTTTCACTTTTAAGAACTAGCTACTGTTGTAGTCTGTTTTTTCCTAATTAAATTTAAGTGGTGTGGGTCAGAAACATGGACCCAAATCCTCTCCAGAGCACTCAGGCCCCTAAACGTCCTCAAAGAGGTGGGCTCTGGTCCACGATACCCAATTGGAAATGGATTGAATCTGAATGCTTTTACTCACATTGCTGGATCACTTGGGATATTAGGCAAAGCCCTTCCTGAGGAAGTAAACATCAAAGGTGCTGATCTGGTCCTTATTTCCTACACCCTGCCTGCTACTCTCATGTGAGGCTGGGAGGGAAGGGGCAGCAGCCTGGAGCAGTCCTGGCAGCGAGGATGAGTAAATCCCAGCCACCTACACACAACACATTAGGACTGCAGGGATTCTTTTTTTTTAAGGGAGCCACTCTCATGTACATTGGTCAGCTGGAATTAGTAAAATAGAGTCCTGAATAAAAGATAATGAATGAAGGCTTTCTTTGAGAAGATCACATGGGGAAAAATGCAATAGAGTATTTTTTGCATTAGTGTGTCCTGCTCAGATGGGAAGAGCAGCTTAGCTGCCCTGTACCGGCAATCCTTGGGGTGATTCTTGTCCACACCAGGTTACACATGCTGTTCATCATTCACTTTGGGGCACACTGCGGCAATTTGGGCAGTCAGCCTACCATTAACATGCATATCTAGGCATGCCGTGTCTCATCAAAACTGTCTAGGACATATTTTAGCACATCAGAGCTTAGAATTGAAGATGCTTACACAGAAATACACAGATGGGTATTGGCGCAAGATGGAAACACTTCAAAATATCTGTGGTGCTTGCAGCAAACTGCCTCGCTGATCCTTTCCTCCTTGGAAGAGCTTGCAAAAGTCCTTGGGGGAATCCAGGTTATACTGTGCTCGTGGGAGGGGAAAGGGATGCAATTAAAGCATAAAGTCATATCTTCTATAAGGAACGGGCTGTTTAGTTTTTGTGAAACTTCATCCCAGAAGCCCAAGAGCAGCCTGTCACAGGTGGGGTTGCAGCATGCTCCAGAGCTGCTCTGTGTTATTTCTTGGCTCTCTGCAAAAGCCAGCCTGCTCAGCCGCATTTAAAATACAATTGCCCCCAGAATCACTGTGTGTAAATCACTCACGGAGGGCCGGGTCTGCCCCGCTCGCATGGCAGCCAGCTGAAAGGGGCGTTCAGCCAAAATAAGAGATGCAACCAAAAACAGGTGGGAGAGGGAGCCCCCCTGCCCGCAGCAGCCTGTGCACTAAGAGCAACCCAGCCTCGTCTATAAAAGCTTGGGGGGAAGCGAGCGGCTGAGCTGTAAGTAGAGGTAAATGAATCCTTCAGGGAATCAGTCCAACAACCGCGAGCTCCAAGGGGCTGGAAAGCAGCCCGAGAGGGTGGCAGATCCCGCGCTCGCTCCAAGCGCACACATGCTCTTACGGCCCCGGAGAAAGTTTAATTTGCTGCAACTGTTTCAACAAACCCAAAGCCCCGGTAATGCTGTTACACACTGAAATCGCTTAGTGTGAAACAGCATGGAGCAGAAAATGCTGCCGGCACAGAGGAGCCCCTCGGCTTTCGTCAGGCACCCAGGCTAGCCTCGGCACCTGGGCTTTGTAAGGAGAAGCAAAGAAAGCCTCCAAAAAACATCAAACCACCCCAGAGCGCTTACAAAGTGTATTTTGCCAAAGCAGTCTCCTAATTTAGTAGGGGGGGCTGAAAGGGTGAGAGGAGATGCAGAAACTCCACGTAACATCCTGGAGTGTGTTTAAAGGAAGGGGGTAAGTGAAGAGCTGACACTGAACGTATTTTTAGTCCAAAGAATGAGATTTGCAGGGGGACAAAGAGGTACTTTTTGGCACAGCCACCCCCTCCGACACCAGGGTCTGACCACCCTGCCCAACGTTTCTTTACTCTCCATCACCATCACCCATGCTACGAGCTACAATCCACAGGGAAACAGGTTTCTGCTGGCAGGGCCCCGAGAACTGCTCTCTTCCCCTCTCCTCCTCCAGCCACGGGGCCGTTTTACCCCGCCAACCACCCAAGCCAAACCAGGTTTCTCCTGCTGATGGTTTCCATCTGGTTCCTGCCTGACCCGTGAAGCTGCGCAATTTGTATCTGCTCAAATAACGACTCTCCTCCCTCCGGCACCAGGCCCTGACTGGACACGGGGTTAATTCTCACCAGGTTGCTCTGCTGCCCGTTCTGGACGCGGCTGCAGTCGTCTGGACTGATTTATCTCATGTTTTCTGCCTTTCTCCGACTAGGGGAAGGTGCTTGTGTGGGGGTGAAAGGTGTGAGGATGACATAGGAATCAGGTGCTGTGGGGTTAGTGCTGGAAAGGGTAAGGGTGATCCTTAAAAATAAAGGATCCTCGGAATCAACGAGAATCAGTGTCACAAAATTTAACACTATCTGAAGTTTCAAGCCTAGATCCCCATCATGAATATTTGGGGGATCCTAATGTTGGCAGCGTGATGGAGAGGGCTTTGCTAAAGCTGGGAGGATGATATGTCCCTGGCTGGAGCTTGGACCAATTCTAGCTCCAATAGCAAGCGCAGGAGATTCCTGCAGGCACCAGAACTCGCTGGAGGGAAATGAATGCAAATCCTTGGGCAGGCAAACAAGACTGGGCTCGCACTGCTGGGGAAGGCTTGGGCTGCAAACAGCTCCAGGGAGCTGGCAGGCAGCGGTCAGGCTGGCCAGGAATTGCAGGGAGAACCGAAGGCTGTGGTCTGAGCTGGAGGAAGACACACATGGGGCTCCCACCTGGGAAAGAGTACGAACTGACAGCACAGGGAGGGAGGCAATAGAAGTAGAAAGGGGCAGTTCACCCCAGAAACATGCTAGCTTTATGTTGGTTTAACATCCAGCTTGCACAGATTGGTGAAAGGGGAGAGAGGCCCCAGCTTCCTGACGATGACGTGAGTGATTTACTTCCCCCCATCAGCAGCCGAGCAAACCACTAACACCACAGCACTAAACCACCAAGGCTCAGCTACAGCCCAGCCATGTTTCGGCTCTAACTATGGCAAGACACGACTGCAATTTGGCTGGACAGACAGTGATTCCCCCATTCATGTAGGCACAGGTTTAATGTTAAACATCCCAGGCAATGCACACGTGCTCCGGCTCCCATGGGGGTGCCAGCACCGAGTTGCCGCACCCAGCCCTGCCCAGGCTGTGCTGCCGAATTGCTTCTGCTCTTGTTGTCCGTCTCTCAGAAACCTCAGTTAGCAGAGACCTGCTATTCGAGCTGATTAATACATGCTGGCTCAGTATGCCAGACCTTCAGCAGAAACGCTGGGAAATGCACTGGGAGATGCGTTGGGATCCTGTGTTATGGCACGGGGCTCAGCCTGGGGCTGCTGTGGCAGCTCATCCCTTCTCGGTCTCACCCCTGGCATCCGCACGAGTGCACAGGGCTAAGGGTAGGAAGAATAGAAAAGAACGGGGATTTCTTACACCAGCCTTGCTGCTGAGGCCCTGGTGTATCACAGCTCCAGCTAAAAGGGTTTGTTGGACCAGGACTTCTTGGAGGGGTCAGGGGGGACTTCAAGCAGCCCCCGCACCGTCCCCATCATCTGTCCCTCTTCCCACGTCACATCCTCACTGGGGCTGATTCAGCCGTACGCAGGCCACATGGTGAATCAGACCGGGAACTGCTGCGAGCTAAAAATAACCCTGTGGGGTTTTTTTGTTCTCGGGTGGTTATTTTTAAGCTGCTCGCTTTCCCCACCCAGGTCACCATATAGCCCCTCGCACAATCACACCAGCACTGGGGAAGGGACCACCTTTAGGACAGCCATAAAGGGGGGGCCAGGGCTGCTCACCGTTACCAGAAGTGAAGTTCAGGCTTCAGACACCCACCAGAGCTTCAACTTACAGCATCAGCTGTTTGAATTTGCTGCAGGCTTCGGTGCACACCTTGCTTACCAGGTGGTCGCAGCCAGCATGGTGTAAACCAGCAGCATCAGGGACAGCCAGGTAACCAGTCCTCTCAAACCCTAGCAGTGTGCCAGGGATGTGTGTCAACACCTATTCTGTTTGTTTCGGCACTTTTCTTCTCTTTCAGCTAGCAAAGGCGCTATCTCAATAGGGAGCAGCTTCAGCCAAGAAAAATAAGCATTACCTTACATTCCCAGGCTTGTTTATCATTATCATGATGCTCTGCTCTAACTGGGAGGCCGCATTATGCATCATGCTGCCTACTTTCGAATAATAAGCTACATGTGTAAATAGGCTCCACTATTTCGAGTTGAATAGCTAACAAATGAGCAAACAAAAACTCCACAGCCCACCACGCTCTTGTTTAACTGACGCAATGGATGCCTTTATGCATCCTGAAGGTGATACATCCATCACGCTCACAGCTCGAGCAGCTTCTGCATCACTGTCAAAATTCAAATGCACTCGGGCTGGCTGCAGCCAGCACGCACATCTCTGAGGGTCAGGCTGGCACTGCCGGCTCGTCTGCTAGTCTCAGACCTAAAATTGATGTGATACTCACTCCCGCTACATCATCATTATCACAGTTGCTGTGGAGGCTGGAGATGGATTCAGCTGTGCGACGTACATCTCCTCACACTGGGCAGGAAGGGTAGGGTGTCGCGAGGGCGTTTAATCTGAGCAGGGGTCCCGTGGGACACCCCAGCTCCGGATTAGACCATTGCAGCGTTCACATAATGAGCCCATATGAATTTCTGAGCACTCTCCTGCTTCACAGCTTTCCCACTCTATTGAACCCTCTGCAAATGGTGTTTCCTTCATCACAGCTTTACCTCCTTTTGTATTCCTTAATTTTCTTCCACAGTCTGTATTATTATCTATTGCAAGAAGAGTTATTTAAGAACCTTTGGACTATAATGGGCTTGGCATTACAGGAAAATAAAGCAGCTCTCCAGGAAACTTGTGCTGATTTCAGCCTTCCCATTTACGCTGTGATGCATCACACTGTGCTCTAATGTCTCACTAATCTGCAGCTCAATCTGCTGTTAAACGGGCTCGTGATGCAGGAGCCGCTCAATAAGGTTGCTTGATATTCATCTGTTGATTGAATCATTTGCTTCTTGTGATTTGCAAATGCGCCAAAGAGCCAGAAGCCCTTTTTCTTCCAGAAAAGTTAATTGGATCAGCATCCTGCACTGGCAGGTGGTACCCGGCTCCTACCCAGACCTCTGCTGACTCCAGCAATGCAGAGGGGCCACCCAGCAGGACGGGGCATTGGGACGGAGGATACTGCAAGTGACAGATTCCCCAGGCGACCATTTTCTGCAGGAACCAAACACACCAATTTCTTGCAGAGGCCTTAAGTGGGCCATGCAGAGATGCAGGTTGCTCTGCTCCAGCGAGGCAGAGCCCTGCCCCGGAGCGACGCCCCTGCCCCCCAGCCTCATCACAGCACAGGTACCCAGCGGCAGGGCTGGCCACCACCAAACCCTGCTTCCATCAGACATTCCCTACGACAAATTTACCCCTCCATACTTCCACCTTTCTCATTTGTAAGAGCTAACCATTACCAGCAGCCCCTTTTGACGCATCCCACGCGGCTATTCACAGGTACAACTACCTTTTCATAGCCTGTAAATCAAGACCCTGCTTCAGCAGCACTTGGGTTTAGCTATTTTTTAATACTCCAGCATGCAACACACCACTTGCTATCTTCCTCAATAATTAAGCGGTTAGTGCCATTGTCAAAGAAGCACTTAACGACATTTCTATGAGGTTTCCAACCAACTGAGGCCCCAAACAAGGATGTTTCAGGCACCAGGGCTGCATCTCTGTGATTATCTGGCTGTAAATAACGCCTCAGAATATATGGTTTATTGTGGTGATAACGCACATTTTGTAGGTTACATAAATTGGAGCAATCCTGCTGACAGAGGAAAAATAGTGGTGTGTGATGGTTTCCTCCGGTTGCTAGGAAATAGAGTTAGTCCTCGGATCCTTACATGCCTCGGTGCACACTCATGACAGATGATAGATTCAGCACATGTGTGGAGCCCAGCCTGTTAGCAAGCCCTGACTGAGGCGAAAGCAGCAACGCAGTGACAGCAAGATCCATTTAACAAAAACATACGCATTTTTCATTAAGAGAATTACATTTGTTTGCCCAAGGCATTTAGGAAAATGTAAGCAAAGAATAAAGTTAAAACTAAAGAAACAGGTGGTCCATGCAGGCAAACCCAGAGCGGCTGCGCAGATGCACAAGATGGTCTATGTTAAGGATTTTAACACCTGCCCAAAGCCCTAATGCGAACGAGCTGTGATTTTTCAAAAAATGGTCTTTTATACCACTGCAAAGCCCACACAGCCCAAAGGGCCAGAGCCAGCCTCTGCCCCGTGGTCTCCTCCCGACCGTGGGGGCTCAGTACAGCTGTAAGGCAGGTCCCTTCACCTCCCCTCGTTATGTGGGGGTTATATTCTCTTGCACAGAGAAGCTCAGCCTGGTTCCTGCTTCTGTAAATGTTTGCTAAAGTAAATTGCAGTTTGTTCTATTGGTCTCATGCTCCAATTTACTAGAAATAGCAGAGTGCTTGGTCAAAGCACATGGAAAGTGGCATAGCAGCAAACAGGGAGCACTTTTTTAGTGGTTTTTTTAATATATATATATTTGTGTGTGTCTGTGGTTTTTTTTAGTATATATATAAATAGACACACACACACACACACACACACAGAGTTAGGTCAGCTAATCTATCACCCTGCCTCAAGGCAGGAGCAGCTCTACCAACCCATCCCTGCATGCACCTCTAACCTGCTGAATTATAAAGACAACATTAAACCGTAGAGTTTAAAATAAAGAAAACAATTGTCATGATTACAGCTACGCCCTGTCCACAGACTGGGTATTTCATACACAGCCAAGGGAGCTAATCTGTCTTCTTGTGTCATTGTTATTGCTTTTATTATAGTGTCGCCCCATCAGGACCGCACTGTGCCAGCAGCATGTTCTACAGATGCAGTACTGGCCGGCAGGAGCCTAAATTGCTTTTTAGAGTGATGAACTTCTAGGAGTTGTTCCTAGAGTGAGCTAGTCTCTCTGTGCTGCTCTCACCAGAGCAAATGGGACATCCTCTGCCAAACTCAGCAAAGCAAGTTCAGAGGAAATAAAAAAAGGGTTAGCGGGGTCACAGACTGCTTGTTTCATATAATTAATTATTTGGCACAGATCAGTGCCCTTTCTCTTAAGACATTCCTAAGGATTTGCTGGAGTGCAAGCACACAGGTGGCATTTCCTGAAATCCTGGTGCTCTTTGGTGCAAAGGTCCTTCTTTTTGGATAACCCTCAGGTGGGGCACTGCACCATGTGCGGGGTGCAGCGGCTAAAGGCTGCATTCAGGCCGAGATGGAGTCAGAGGGTGGTTAAACACTTTCTGCCCCAGCTCCAAAGGGTTTCTCTAGCTCACCACCAACTAGCATGGGAGCGGGATCTCCTGAGCTCAGTGTCCGACCGAGGACCGACGCTCGCTCCTGGCAGGACTCGACCCCGCGCCAGCCAGGGCTGTCACACGCCAGGAGGCAGAAGAGGAGCCCACTTCTGTAGCCTGATAAAAATGTAATTTAATCCCAGCGACACAAAACACTTCCCTAAGCCTTTGAAAGGCCTGTTAATCCTTGGTTTGCCCTCAAATCTTGAAATTCTCCTAAAGAATGAAGGGTGCTTTGTCTATCAAGTGCCTCTATGCTTAATGAGGTTATTAAGGCACATTAGGGTGCACAGAAGAACATTCTCTCCTGGCTTTGGCACAGTGGAGCTCAGGGCTTTTGTCTCTCTTAATCCAAGTCCTCCTAGTCTTCTGCTCTGCCACTCACGGCCCCCACCCCGCAGTGCCTTGAATTTGTCCCTGCTTGTTGGCAGAGACAGCCATCGCTTCACTTCGACATCAGTGGAAGGCTCCCTGGACTGACTTTGACATAGCGCTTTTGTTATTATGCCTTCAGATGTTTCTGAAGAGTACGCTATGCCTTTTTCTCCATGGCTGGAAGACTAAAGTGGTCCATGGACCCAGATGTATATCTTGGGGTCTATCAGCTGATACAGAGATTTATTTAATTTTTTTAAAGTAGAAATCATTCTGTTTCCACAGAAAGCAGTGTTTTTGTGTACGGACACGCATGAACCCAGCAGCCCTAAACCCTTCAGCAAAGCAAGGTCACCTCCTTTAACACAGAAGGAAGCAAGGGTCCGACTCGTGCCCAGCATCAGGACAGGAGGACAACGCAGATCCACGTTTCTGGCCTGCCTCCATCTCCCATCAGAACCATATGGGAAAGGGAACGTGCTTAAATAGCTGGGGGCTCGAAGCAAGCGTTTGCTTTCAGCTGAAGTGAGACATATCATTTCCCCAGGACACACTATTAAAGAAGAAAACCTTTGCCAATGTTATGCTTTATAATGCAATGATTTTCATAACAGCCCAACATGGTTCATCAGCATGTGATCTGGCATGGGATCAGCTTTCCCTTAAACTATCCGACTGGGCTGTGAGAGGTGGGGGAGAGAACAGACATAGTATCTGGTTGGGTTTTCAAGCAATCCTTGCAGCAGCCTCAGTGCATCTCAGCCCACGCCGACCCTCACCTTGTTCAGAGCAAAACTCAGCCGCAGCACCCTGTTCCTGCCTCGGGCCAGAACTGGGCAACCTCAGCTCACCTCTGCACGCCGCCCGTGGTGCCCTGGGCTCGGGGGCACCTCCCTAGCAAGCCTGGGACCCCAAAATTCATAGGATTTGTTTCATTTTCAACAAGAAACTTGTCCCCAGGCGCTTATCTCCCATTTACAATGACCACGGTTAAATAACTACCTAGCATCATCTAAAATTCAGGTTAGCAGCCTTAAATAAGTTCGTCACTTAAGAAGGAAAAGAAGGGCTGCAACACCAGCCCCCCCGGCACACAGACCCCCCTTGCATGTGCAGGCAGCCCGGCAGCTGCAGTGCCGGGTCCCCCCGGTGAAGCCCACTCTAGGTGTGCTGTCAGAGCTGCTCAGAAGCAGCACAGAGGTGCTGTCACACCAGCATCTTCTCCTGGGGCATTTAGGATGTTCCTACGCACCAAAAAAAGAAAGAATTTTTCCCCTCTTTTTTTTAAACTCAGCTCATTTCAGTGGTGTGACTAACAGAGCAACCCGCGGACTATTGCTGTGACATTAATGGATGGGGCAGTAAGGTGTGAAACACAGGTGAGAGGGCAGGGAGCAGGTTGTGTCCCCAAAGCAAACCCTTCTGCAGCTCTACCTGGAGCTGTGCCCCCGGCTGTGTCTGGGGGGCCACCAGCAGCCGGAGCCCCTACACACACACGCACTCCACCACTTCTGCTTTTGCACCGGGACGATGTTTTGGGAAGCAGGAGAGGGAAACCAGCTGCAGGACTTCCTAGAATTAAACCCTTGCTCCTTACCATGATGCAGGATTGTTTTTAACCCAGATGAGGGCCCTGGCTCAGCTGGATTTTGTACCAGCGAGGGAGGATGAGGTGGGGAGCCAGCACCCAGAGGTATAAGCTCCCAGGGGAAACATCCTCAGGAGCAAGGCTAAGGGGGGCTGGAGCAAAGCCCAGACCTTCTAACCCCCCATCCTTGGAGCGTGTTATGAAGCACAGTTTGGCACGCAGCCCCATGAAGGCTTGAGCAACTGGGAGACAACATTCCCCGAGGGAACAAGGAGCTTTAACTTCTGTAGCACAGCAAGCATGCAAACGCAGGATCTTGAGGGAATAAGAAAGATAAGTTATGTCATTTCATCGCTGTTCTTGGAACGAAGACAAAAAAGCAAAAGAAAACAAAACAGAGCACCCCCTGGGCTCCATAAAGAGGAAACTAAAAATATGATAAATAGGCTGGATCATTATTTTCTGAAGATGACATATTGCAGCTCATGTTATATAGCTAGATTCCTATTGTCACTAAGGATAAAAATTTTGGCACAAAGTAAATAAAGGAGAAAAATTAAATTTCTGCCATACCACAAACTAATAAATACTGGTAAAGAGCCATCTACTAAAAACACAAGTCAGAAATTCCAGTCCTGCAGGACAGGAGAGGAGGAGGAGAGCACCAGCTTTCTCTGCCAACAGTAGGCAAAGGGTTAAGCAAAGGTGTAATTCATGGTGTTAGCTTAAACATTAGGAGAAGCTAAGAGAATTACAAGATCAGAAAATAACTGCAAAGTGTGTAAAGATAATCATAAATCCGAGGGAAATAATACGTGCTAATAAATGCTCAGGAGATTATGCTAAAACACCTTCTGGTTTTATAATCAAGCAATAAGGGTAGCCGGGTACCCCACGGCAGCGGGTTACCTCCTGCAGCGTGGGACACCGTGGCCTGCATTGCGATTTACCCACAGAAGAGACTCCCAGAGGAATCTGGGGATAAAGCAGAAGAGTAGAAAGACGAGTAACATTAAAAATAAATTCAGAGAAGGCAGAAAGCCGGGCTCCTTCATGCAGTTTTAAAGGCACAACAGCATAACAAGAACGGCAGCCGAAAGGGATGGGAAAACCCTCTTTTAGAGTTGCTTGGCACCAGGCGTGAAATCTTCAATTTCAGGTATTGGGGAGGAACCTATACATTAGCACATTGTGACAAGATTCAACTACCCCGCTGGCTTTCCCAGAAAATAGGGGTCACAGAGCCAGCCTGTACTCAGAGCTGGGGAATTTTTCCTCATTTTCTTCCTGACTCTGCTAAGTCATCTTGTAGCAAAACCTCTCTTGGTACAACTGCTATTCTTTTAACTCTTGAAACCCCAAAACAGGACTGGGAAGGTTATGAATTTGTGGGTTTTTTTGGTCCCTAAGGCTTAAAACCTGTTCCTGCTCCTTCACATCCCCACTCCAGGGGGAAGTGGGTGGGTTGGAGTAGAGCTGGCAGGATGCTTGGGGCAGCCAGCTGGTCCCCTGCCTTGTCCAGCTCCGGAGCCAGGCAGCACAGCTTTCACATGGGCTTTTGAGCGGTCTGCTGAACAGCCAGGAAAAAGTAACCTCTTAAAACCTGAATTTTTAGCATCACTGAATGGTAAAATAAACTCAGGAGTTTTAGTTACGTCAGCAAAACGCCACATCGAGTAGAGGTTCAAAGCGCACAGGTTTGGTGCTGAACGTGAGGGTTTGTAGGGCATCAGGAAAATGCCTCTTCAGGTTGGTTTGGGTTTTTTCCTAGTTAAAACAGCTCTGAGCAAATGATCCCCTACTGAAATCAGCACGCTGCCAGGTGTGATACGAATAGTTTGATTTGCAGCTCAAAGGTAGCTGCACACCATGCAGGACACAGGGCTGCAGCTGCCCCAAACTTTAATAGATCTCCTCCAACAGCACAAATACGGACGTGATGCACAACCTGCGTGTGAGCACCAACCAGGTAACCAAACCACCCGGGACAGAGCAACCATAACGCAAGTGCTTCTGCCATTGAACACCTCTTGGGTTTGTGCGCATGTGTGTACAGACACGCAGCCGGGTCCAGGGGAGCTCAGATATACCACCACCATGGAGAGCAAGCTCAGCTGCTTACCCAAATGGGAAGGAATAAACTCATACAAACACCTTTTTCTCCCCATCCTGGTGTTTTTGAAACCTTGCTTTGCCTGACCCATGCATTTCAGAAACACACGTTTCATAAACAACAAGCATGGCTAAATAACCATGAAACTCATTTCTTTGATTTCCCCAGGCACTGCGGTACAGCGGTGCTAACTCCCATGGGAGACAGGAACGCACAGAACATGTTCCCCTAAGGGGGCTCAGTAGGAAATCCCACCCTTGAATGTTTTTCCCCTCGCACAGAACACGTGGTTTGACCCCTGTGATGGGAACAGCTCACAGACCCATTGGCAGGTTCGGTACAACCTGCAGCTGTGTCCTGGGCACGCTGCACAAAACTTTCCCTTCTGCATATGAAGGAAAATATCCCCAAGTTACAAAATGCCCTACAGCTACACCTTTTTCTCAGGGAGAAACAGAGCACCATCAAATAGAGGATAACCCTTGAAGTAAAGGTTTTCAGCACAGTTTGGTGGAAAAGAGCAACGGGAAAGAAGAGAATGAAGAAAAGGTGATGACCAACTTCTTAGTTCCTGTTTTCAGCCTTCTCCTTCCACACATTTGAACCAGCCCTTATTCACCTCTGAATCCTGGGCTTTAGGAAGATACATGTACTACACCAGGTCCCTTAGCGGGCNGCATTGAATCTAATACCTGGATAAATCCCTATGGAACACCAAGGGAAAAAAAAGGCAAAGCGAGATGTGTATAAAGTTATCTAATAGAAGCCATTCCCCCTTTATCCCTTCGTTTCATAGCAAAAACAGCCACTATTCACACTGCAGAGCTTTTCAGATGAAGTAAGTAGTGCTACATCCGTCCTTCATTGGAAAAACATGGACCTGCAATTTTCACGGGGGTTCATTTCCAACACTACGGCCCCATCCTGTCTTGGAAGTAATTTCTTTTCTTAATTACACCTATAAAATAAAAACTTGCTCCTTACATTATTAAAAAGGGCACAATTGATAGATATCTATTTCTGGTCGATGATCTCACTTTGTTTATGTAGGAAAATTTCCAGGGGGTTCCAAAGACAAAAAAAAATGGCACCCACCCCCCCCCACCCCTAAATTATTCCCAGACTTCTCCAGTCTGAATGTATTTATTTGCAATAATGATTGCGGCTTTATGCGAGCAGATGGGCAGTCCCTGAGAGGATGATTTGTTTCCCCTCTTTTCTTACTTCATGATGTATTTTATGATTTCAGCAGGTCAGTGGCTGCCATGTGTTTCTTTCTAATCTGCGAGCGCTTTTCGTTTGCCTCATTCTTGGCAGCCGTCGTATTTACCGAAGAGATCAGACACGGACAGATGATGGCAGAGATCCAGGCTCCTTGAGAGTTCAGCGCTTGGATGTTGGCAGCGAATAAAGATATATGGATTGCTGTTGTTGGTTCAAACTTACAGGGGCTTTTTCCCTCATTATATTTCAGTTTATATGTGCACATATATGTGTATATATGTGTGTGTGTGTGTATGTGCTCACACACATGTGTTTTTAAATTCTCTTTGTAATACCCTCAACCAGATAGAATACAGATGAGCTGTTATACAAAGAACAATGGATGTCAACTAGATTACTACCCCCTCCTTTTTTTTTTTTTTTTTTTTTTTTTTTTTTTTTTCTTTTCCCCTTCTTTTTTTATAGGCCTGGTTTGTTATAAATCCTCCATGCCCATTAACCTCTGAACTGCACTGATGATATCTCTTCCGAGCTAAATTGCCTGTATTTCCAGACATTTGTTTGTTCACTTAGAGGTCTATTGGCAGCGGGAGGGGGAGAACAGCCCATTGCTGAATAGGACTCATGGATTATAAATGAAATTTCTTTCTTTCCTTTTAAGATGATGCTTTGAGACCTATAGCAAATGGACGACTCTAGTTTATATGCTCACAGGTGGAGGCCAACAGTAGAAAGTTAATCACAACAATACCAAAAATATCCCAGCAGCATAGTGGGAGTACTGGATCCATCCGCATAGCTGTCTCCTACCCAGCAAAACCCCTGTGCCAATACATGAGGTCACCTGCTGTCACCACGCTCTTGCTGCAACACTAGCGGCGAGGGGCCGAGCGGGGCCGGCACGCTGCCCTGCAGAGCCAGGGATGGCAACGCAGCCCCTGGAATAGACCAAAACTGGGACACGCTCCTGTCCCGGGGCACCGCCAGAGACAGGGCTGGCCCCATGTGGGAAAACTGCAGGTCTGGTCGGTTCTCCCAGAACTTTTGCTCTTGTTATCGCCCAGGAGTGAGCAGCATGCTCATCCTTCGGGGATGCAAAGCTAGCTGCAAGGTTGCAGCGCGCAGTATTGCCACCCTCTGCCCCTGCCCAGGACCCCTGTGGCTGGGTACAGCCTGCTGCCAGGCTCCTTGAGCATCTCCGCTCCGGCTTTCCCTGCTGCCCACACTTTGCAAGGTTACATCAAATCCTCTGATCACACGCTAGCCTTTTTCTTCTACCAGGATGAATAATGCCTTGGTGGCTGCAGGGTGGGTTGGTTGTTTTTAAAAAAAAGAACAAAATAAAATACACAACAGGATCACAGAATTGAGAAGTAGCATTAGATGTAAATTTGCTTTTCCTTCCCTATAGCACAGTATGTCTCTGCTGAACCACAGGCTTGGTGCAAGCCACGGGCTTTGTCCTTTGGGTGGCTTTGCACAGAGTTAGGCCACCGAGCTACCGAAGATAAAACCCCTGTAGCTATCAGTAGCTCCCAAACAGCCTCCAACAGGACCTACCATGCAGTTTCTTTGTAAACATGGCCTTAGCACTTCCAGGAGGCATTTCAGCTCATTGGAACATGCTGAACAGCATTTCCAGTATCCTGACTTTAAAATAAAACCTTGGAAGCAGCAAGCATACTGGCATTTCCAATGCAGGCCTCCTGCCTTCGTTACTCTTATATATATTTAAACTTATGGTTCCAAAATAACATTTTACTTCCATACATCATTACACCCATTTAAGCACAGCTTCCATCTGATCTGTTCTGGAGCCAATTCCTTGGTCTTTCCCGCTTGCCATGGGTGTGGTTCCCCGAACGCTGCAGGTGGTGGGAACAGGAGTGGTTCCCCCAGATGCTCCGGCATGCTGCATCCCCCTGGCTTTGCATCGGGGACATCCTCTGCCAGCCACTGGTGGCTTATGGACACCTTCCCCAGCTTTCTGCCCCTGCCTCCTGGTTCACTCTGTTCCCTGGGAACAGGCCTGAAAAAGTCTTCCAAGTGGGCTACTCATGAGTAATTTGGGAACTTTGCTGCCTAGGGTTTGTCACACCCTGCTCTGACCCGTATCAGGGGCTTCCCAGCTAATTTCCATGTCCCGGTTATAGTTCGTAGCTCCTCTGAACCAGCCAGTGGGCCAAAGCCAAGAGCTGCAATGGAGAGCGTGGGTTACGTGAGCCCCATAAATGTGTGTACAACTGCATGCCTGCTTTTCCGTGCTGCTGCAGCAGTAGCACACACAAACATCTTGCCAGGAAGGAATTAAACAAGCTGGGGTGGGGTTTTTGCACAGCAGAGGGTAGGAAGCCATAACAATCCCTGGTTTTTCAGATCATTCATGTTTTTCCTGCTCTCTCAGTAATAACTCCTGATTTCCATGGCAACCCTTGCATGCTTCAGTATCTGGTACTTTTTTCCTTACGGGAGCACTGTTCCCACATACCAGGATGACCAAGCTCCCCAGACAGCCAACAGAAAGCTCCTGACACAAGCACTTCACCATCTCTATCCTGCTGTCCTAGCCATGCATCTGCACGTTTCCCAGTGCCTGGGAGAGAACGGTATCACCAGGATATACACTACTGTCTGTTCCCCATCCAAGAGTTCATTTTAAACTTGGCCGTGGTTTCTATTTTAATCCCACACACGCATTTTTGGAAACACTTACTAAACCATTAACACATTTATATGAAAGGAAAGATGGTGATTAGCATTTCCCTCCCATCATTTCTTTTTGTGTCAATTTTTTGGCTCACGCGCTGCAGCAGAACGTGGTTACAGCCATGCATACAATTCTAGCGGGTGTGAATTCCTTCACAGCATAAACTTGATTTACCTCTGCCTCGCTTTGCTTTTCCTCCATTTCTATACATGCTATTTCACCAACACTCCCGTGCTTGTAATAAGATGAACACCACAAGCTTTACCCAACATGAGAACTTCATCTGGGCTTAGTGTGTTTTTTGGGTTGGGGTTTTTTTTTTTTTGGGGGGGGGGGGGGGGGGGGGGGGGGTGGTGGTGTTGTGTTTGTTAGTTTTTTTTTTTTTAAACAGGCCTGTATTAATGGTTCATTAAGACAGACAGTCAATTTGCCTGGTTCGGCCCTTATGCACCTCCTTGCTACACCTATTGAGATGTTTTCATAAGTAAGAATCATTTCCAGTGTAAAGAAGCAACAATTAGCACATTTATTTATTTTACTGCAATTCACACCACAGCACTAGCAGTCTCTGATGGCCAAGGCACAGAACAAATAAACAAAGTCCACTTGAACTATCTTAAATTTCTCCCATATGACGGGTCAGAGGGAAAATCAAGGCTGCTGTGGGATCTCTGACCACATGAGATCATGTGTGCAAAGATGTAGCCAACAGGGCTGCAAATTAGTGCAGAGGAGAGGGTTGGAGAGCAATGCTAATGAAGTGCAGCAGCTCAGAGCTGGGGAGGTAACCCAGCTGCAGAGAGCTCTGGCAGAGCCTCCTTCCTGAGGCTGTAGAGTCCTTCTGACTTAATTTCCAGTTGCATTTTTTCTTCACTGCATTGAAATCTCATTTGACAATTCCTAGCGGAGGAGCTGCATTCATCATGGAGATGGTACGTGTGACTAAGGGATCGCAGGCATGGACGTGGTACTGCATCAGAAGACTGCAGAGGCGGGTATGACACGAGATTCTGCCCAAAACGAGAGTACCAGTGTTTCTTTGGGTAAAGATGACTCTGAACATATCCCAAATCCACACGGGCTTGGCCAAGGGAGCCAGATTTATCACTTGGGAATTTAGAAGAATGAAGTTATACAGCTTACAGGTGGGGTTTAGACCCTTCTTTTGATTTTGTGGGCACTTATAATTTTCCCAGTAGAGGCGGGGGCCATTGGGTACTGGATTCCCAACAACAGGCTTGCTTCACTAAGCTGCCTTTCATGGGCTCCTTTAAAGTTTCCCCAGGTCCTGCCAGTCATGGGGCTGGGACAGCCTCACGCTTCTGCTTCCACAGCAAAAGCTCAGCTTTTCTTAGACTTCCCACTCTAACTCCGAGGCCAGCTAGCGGAAAGAAAGAAGCATCTAAGAAAACAGCATCTACCCACATATCTTGATATTAGCACTTGCCTGAGATGTTGGGACATTCTGGTATTTATGCTTAGCATAGGAAATAAATGCCCTGAATTGCAGACCACATCATCCACGTAACCCACCGAGCTGGCAAAAGTATAACTGAGAGTACAGGCTGGTTTAACAGAGGTGAATTAAACCAGGTGCACCCAGCCGAATCCCATGCTCAGCCATGAGGCAGATAGCCAGATATGAAGGTGTGAAGGTGCAGGTGGTGGTCTCTCCATCTTGCATTTTCTGTTCAATGCAGCCAGTCTGCTCAGTCACCCCCTCGTCCCCAGGCAGCACCCTCCCAGCCTCCAGACAGGGGGCTCAGCTGCAAACCTGCTCTCTCTCTTCTTGGCGTTGGATAGACCTTGTTGTGGACAGACAGAGCCCCTTCAGGACAAAAGCCACGGGTGGCAGTTTTACCTGCAGATGATTTCCAGGAGAGACACACCGCACTCAAACGCATCGCAGATGTTCGTGCAAGACGAAAGCCTAACCCTGACATGGAGGCTCCACCAGAACAGTCCCTTACAGTCCTGAGACATCTTTTTTGTGTCCAGTTTTCCCCCTGAATTTGATGTATATCAACAAGTTAGTGGGAAGAGGTGTTTCCATATAAAGCCTACTTCCTTTGCTTTCTTCATGAAAGAATCTAATCTAATCATTGCTGAGGGAGCAGAGCCATCGGTACAGAGAGCTGAGCAGCGTAGCAGGGAGAGAGCGTACCGCTCTCCTTACGGGTCTGCACAGGGCAGTGCAGAAAACCAATATATTGATCAGAAACTTAAGGCCTTTCCCTTGACTTGCAGCAACTGCAAAAATAAATAAAAGCCAACTCATTTTGTAAAAAGCAGCTCTCAAGATCTCTCATTTGCTTCTGGCCCTGGAGGGGCTGGACTCCTACCTGTGTCTTTTGAAAAGCTATTCCAATGCTATTACATTGGGTACCGTGTTGCTTCCCGCCTTCCTTGAAGGCTGTTCCTTGACACTGGGCGAAATCTTGCATATACCAGTGATCCTCAGAGCTGGGCTCACAAGGAAGGACCATTTCAGAAGCTGAACTTCAAGCTAAGGACCACACAAGAAAAGATCCATTTCTTCAGGCTGGAGGGGTTGAGAGACAGCCCAGCCAGTGCGCTGTAGATCAGGTCTTTTTAGATGAGAGTCAGGAAGGCAGCCAGCAAATGTTACTACAGACAAAGCTGACAAAACCTTGTCATAACACGTTTCTTAGACAGAAAGGAGTCACTCAGGTTTATGTTGGCGTTCAGACAAAGAAATGTGGGGAGATGGGTCTGTATGGCCTCCACGCACATGTGAGGCTCCAGATCATGGGAAGAAATCTCACGAGGTGGAGAACAAAGACAGAGGTTGGACTTTGGAGGTGGAAGTCCTCGGCGTGTTACCACCAGCTGCAGGTGGTCACCACATGAGCAAGCAAAAATGTGCCTGTGAGCGGAGCGATGACAGGTCTACAGTCATGAGCAATTTTCTCTAAGATGCACTTAGACATCTGCTCTAGATTAACATTGTTTTACTTTAAATGAGCATTTTGGAGATATTTAAGCAGGTAAGTGGCTGCACCCAAGCGTAAGGAGGAGACCTTGGTAAGCAGACATGGGGACACTTGACAAGTTGGGTAAAGTCAGTCCTGTCACAGAGATAAACCCCAGAGCACATCATGGGCTGTGTCAGGGGACATGAAGAGCAACAATGGCTCAGATCAGCAGTACAGGATAAGATTACTGCAACAAAATGCTGAGTAGTGAGGACTTGCAGGAGTTTTGAATAACTGTGATAAAGAGAATGAAAATTGTTGGTCTGCTTCAGCCAGAAACTGTGAAACCTAGGCTTTATAGCTTGGAGGCAAGAGTCCTTTGTTTTTATGGCAGGAGACCAGTGCAGATGTCTTGTTCTCTGTAGTAAAAGACTTTTGCCAACTCAGCCTGGCTGGGAAGGGGCCGTGAGCTGGTGTACTCAGCCCTTGCTTACCTCAACGTTCTGCAATATCCGAATTTATTTTTAAAGCCCTATAAAAAAAGCCTAAAGCCTAAATTAATAACTACACCATTCAGATCCACATAATACTCAAACACAACCAATAACCGTGCAGATGAATGAAGTAGACTCAGGTACGGGAAAGAACAGCTTCAAAGGCTGAGTGGTAAGATATACACAAACACCCAATAAATATGACAAAAACCCCATTAGACCAAGAAGAACCGACCTGACCTTGAGGCCGAGGAAGCGACTCACGTGGCTCAGGCAAAGAGGATGTAAAAGCAGGCAAGGAGTTTCCCGAGAGCCAGCCCTGAGCAATGACTGAGGCAGGCAGGGCAGGGCAGCAGCACAGCTTGTCCTCAAATACCAGAGCGGGTTTGCTGCTCTGCAAGTTCTCAGTTAGAAGCAATTACTTTTGTCAGCCAGCAGTACTCCATACCAGTGGGCAAGACAAGTTAAGCCTGAACTTTTTGTCCACGACAGAACTTCAGCCTTGGGAAACCCAACACAAGGTGATGGGTCTGGGCCCACAGAAACAGTCCCTTCAGTTTTCAGCACCAACCCATCCTCAGCAGTAAAACGCCCTCCAAATTCCAGCTTATCCATCCACAGCACCTGACTGTCCAAGCACCTGGAGATGCCTGGTCATGTTGCACGCTGCTGTGCACTTAACAAGGGAGGAGAACTCCAGGGACCCATTGCCCACGTTGGCTCTACGGCATGGAGACAGTGGACAGCACATGGGGGAGGTGGCCAGCCGTGGTGTGCAATGCTCCGCTTCCCCCACCCTAAAGCCATCTGAACACAAGCAAGAGGTGAGGCACCACTTGCTAACAGACCACCACTGCATAGCCACAGGGGCCATGCCAGGCTCTCCAACCAACCACCATGGTGTGGGTATCACCAGGTGTATCAGGTCCTGCAGCCTGTGCTGTGCAGGAGCTCAGATTTTAAATTCTTAATTGCAGCCTTCAAAACCCAACTCTACAAGCGCATGTAGAGCCAGTAACTGCCAGCAGACAGCAAGCAGCTCTTGCATAGTCCCCTACTGTCAGTCTCTTAATTTCTTCAGCCCGAACCGCAGGACATGGATGGCAGTCCCAGCCTGCTCTTTTTCAGAGGCCAGAGCCCAGGGATTTCACATATAGGTTCTAGTTCAGGTTTTCCTCTCATTTCTCTAAGAGACTCAATTCCTTCAGTGCTCAGATTCCAGGATTTTAATGGTTTTTAGCTCTGTTTCCCCCTTTCCTGCTCTGCTTCTAATACTTCAGCCCATAAATCTCTGCAAGCACACAGCACACAAAAAAAAAGACAGATAAGGAAAGCTCTATAGCTGTAAAACATGCTAGAAAGAACTAACATAAACCCCACCCAATACAAGGATTATAACCAACAGAAGAAGAGGCAAAGAAAGTCAGATTAAGTGTTGCTGTCAAAGTTCAAGTAAGTCTCAGAAAAGGTGTTGTACGGTAGTTAATTAAGCTAGAGTAGATCATAATCAGTGATGTATCATTCTGCTGACAGAAGAGCTTCAGAAGAGCAGATGAATAGAGGACAGGCTAAGTTTGGGATGTTTTTTGCAAAAAAGATGCTGTACTAATGGCTGATGGTTCCCTGCCTCATCTCCCACATCCCTGTACACCTCCCCTCTACCAAGGATGCATATTTGGAAGGAGTCTGACAGACCCATCTCCTTTAAGGAGGACACAAATGCCCATCCCATCAACCATCCTCCAGTACAGTGTGCATGAAAAAACCTCACATGGCATTCCTTCTGCATCTGTGCAATGATGGCCGCAATTAACATTAATAACTGTTTCACTCCATAGATTTAGTCCTTTTCCTTTGGGTAATTATGATCTTTCTTCCTCTCCCCAACACTCATTTCAAATCCTCATGGGTAGCATGCAGCCAGCTGATTTTACATTTATCTCGGTTCTATTTGTTTGACACATTTCAACCAAGCTCTGCTGAAAAACACTACAAAGCCAAAAAACTCCTGCTCGTTAATAACATTCACATCGCCTCCTTCTTTGCTTCTTTAACATGCTGCTTTTATTTGGTCTAATTGCAACTCTCAGCGTGATTAATCACAACATTTTTGCGGGGAGATAGGGAATTTGATATCCCTGTCCTCATATGGATCCGATCACATTCATGCTGAGAGTCCAGGCACGCTTCCTGCAAACTTAATGTAAAAGCTTAGTGTCAAATGATCCTCCTTGTCTAGTACACACTAATTACTAGTGCTGCTATATTCACCCAGGCCCCAAACATGGACTGAAGACTGAAGCTAAATAATGTGGTTCCACCCTGAGAGATAAAGCTTTCCTCTTACAAAGGTCTATCTTCCTGCATGTAGGCTCTCCTTTTCTCAGTTTCACCTCTGGACCTAGACTATTTACCAGATAAAGGGTTAGTAGGGATGTTGGAAGTTTAAAGAATTAAAATTATACCGAGGAAGACTCTTAACCCAAGGGGCCGAGTCTCTTTGGAGAGAGACCGCAGAAATGCTAACAGGCACCATGGAAAGCAAGCTCAGAATTAATCAGTGTTAAGTTATTCAAATGCAGAAAGATAAGCATCACCAAAGAAGCCCCCTCAAAACCAAGTTTGAGTCTTGCAATAGTTACAAACTTAAAAAAAAAATAATTCTCCTTTTATAATACTAACTACTGAGTTCTTAAATCAGCGATCTTGGAATATCATCTTTTTCTTATAGAAGGTAGTGGTAAAGTTCACGTGAATTTTAAGGAAACATGAAGACCATCAGTGTACATTTCTGAAGCATCATGTGGAGGTCACACATTAATATTTGAAGATGACACAGCCTTGCTTCCCACTGTACTGGTAGGAGTGGCACAACTGCAATTATCTTCTCCAGTACTGATTGAATCTTTCCCAGTTAAGTGATGATGTAGTCTCTTACCCACTTTTCACCTTCCAAACCCCCCCTTCCCCAAACCAGCTGGAGAAAGGGCTCAGGCTGTTTCCCCAGGAGTGGGCTTCCCTCCCCCATTTAGTCTGTCTCAGTGGGAGTGTCAGACCAGATTAAAACCACATGGACACCAACAAGCATCTCCTATGCTCTCCCAGGCTGCATATTCTCCACATCGTTTGCTTTACAAAGCCCTTTAATTAAATGGTAAAGGCCCACTAATTATCACCTACCCAGAAAAATACCATTTGAAATAAGGGAATTAACTACAGGCTCCCACTCAGTAGACCCGGAGTTTCATCTTTTTCCTGATGATCTCCTACAAGTGCTATTCCCCTTTTGGTGCTTCACCAGATGTTACCACTTCTACGCTGAAAGGCTGAGAAAGCAAAGAGCTAAATGGAGGATTCAGCATGGTGTGTGAAGGGGGAAGGGACACTTGGCAGGAGGCAGATCAAACCCAGTTGGGTGCCCCGTACTGCCAAGCCCACCAGTGGCTGCATGCATGGAGGGGTGGCTGGTGCAGCACAGACAGGGAGCCGTGATGCCGGCTGGTGCCTCCCTCCTCACCGGGGCCCTCGACACATAGCTGTGGCACATGAGGGGCTGCAACCGGGCACGAAATCTGTGTTTGATGCCGATCCCAGTGCTGCAGAGACAGGCACCATGCGGAAAGGCAGTCCCACCTTCCTGTGGGAGCATGCATGAAGCTGGCTGGCAGCTGGCCGGTCACCCACTTACCACAAATCACCCCTGCTCCAGCCAGCAATAGCCAACAGGGTGATACCTGCACAACTGCACCGGCAGAAGGTAACAAGTGTGCAATAATAGGATGTGATGCTCCTAAAATCCTCCACCTAAAACCTCTGGTTGTTTACTGGGAATTTCTCACACATGCGCATCTGCAACTCTTTGTAGCCCTGACAACAGGCTGCACATGAAACACTGTCTCCGGGTTAAGGTATTCACCCAATGACAGGCCCCCCCAAAATAAAATGGAAATACAGGCTCTGAAAAGCCCTGCAGAGCACAGGATAGCCCTGCCAAAACCAACACCTCACAATTTCTCACTTATCTCAGCTGGTCTCTGCGCCAATGCCTTTTCCAGGTGCCCAGCTCCCAAACTCCCCCCACCAATGTTTGAGCAAGATTTGAATGTAACGAACAGCCCTGAAAAAGCATTGCTGCTCTGAAATAACACAATTTTGTTTGTGCGCTTGAGTTCTTTAAGGAAAAAAGACTTTCCTCCACCATATATTAAAAAAAAAAAAACACCTAAGTCACCAATAATGTTCTAAAACACTGTTAAATTGCATTTACACAGGTACATGTCACAATGCTCTCAACCATTACTTAGAGAAAGGCAGAATCCATAGAAAGAGCTTGTGTCACTTCTCCCAAAATAAGTTCAAAATAACTACAAAGAAGATAATGTTCATCATCTAGCTACAAGGAATAAAAGGATCTGTATCTTTACCTCTCTAGCCTGTAATTTATTATTCAACCATACCCTTTCTCCAAGTTCCCCATTTAGATCTGCCAGGCATAAGGGATGGCATGAGCCATGTATCTTCTGTTGATACAAGGCGATCAGGAGGAGTTAATGGAAGTTTTTGTGTTCACATAGAGCAGCTGCAGGTCTGTGGCTGCACGAGCTCATCTCAGCCACACTTTCTTTATAGCTCATGGCACAAAACACGCTGGGAGTGAAGGGGGAAAAACCAGCCAAGGCTGGGACTTTTTTTTCTTGCTGTATGTCATGCTACGCACGGTCAGAAAATCTATCAAAGTACGTGCCTGAGCAGCCTGTTTCAGCTTTTAATGTTGCTTAATATAGACTTCTAAGGTGTATCTTCAGTTCAGACACAGCTAACTTGAGAGCACAGCACAAACGTTAAACACAAACAGCTTTGAAACCTGGCGGTACACACAGCGAAGCAGCAGAGCCCAGACAGGCGTAGGTCCCCGTCAAGCTGGAGAGCTCTGCCAAGCAAGTCCCTTGTCAACCACCTCCCTCCATCCCCAAAGGGCTCCTTCCCCCTGCAAGGGGCAGGAAAACACCTGTAGCTACACAACACGTCCTTGTTCCTGCTACACACCATACATCTCTTTCTGCTGATTTTTCCCCCCTCTAATCACTCATCCAAGCGCATTCTTAGGTGAGTCGTGTCTGGAAAGGAGCACAGAGGCAGCAGCAGGAGGTACAGCCGTTATAGCACACCAGTGGCAAATTCAGTAACGGGTGAAGGCACTAGATGTGCACCGCATGCTGCTCTTCATACAACTGAAATGCATCCCCCTCAAGAGACACCAGGAACCATCCTTCCATGGATAAACGGTAGGGCCAGAATAGATATAGATTCCTGAGAGGGTATCCTCATGGATGACAGCACAGACCATACACTGAATTTAGCCTTCTTTCCTTCAGCTCAGCATAAAAAGAACCCAAACAAAACAAAACACCCCACACATCCTTCCTCCCCACCAGCATCCAGCCCACAGGGCTTCTGGCAGATTTCGGATGAAGAGCTCATGAGCAGCATCCGTGTTTCTCACCGATAGAGCCGCGCACCTCGCCCAGGCTGACACTGGCATTGGATGTGGCCGCCTGTGAGTGGAAAGGGTACTGAGCAAGGGGGAAACTGCAAAGGGAGCAGAGTACACCCGACCCTCTTGGCTCAATCCAAGTGGAAGCGGGCTGTTTTCAGATGTCCCGGCACACTTCAAGGATTCTCACGGTTTTGTGAAATACAGTAACGCAGGTTGTGTTGGTTACAAGTAGAAAGATGAGAAGAAACTCCCAACATAAAAGGGATGCTCAACCCAAACCTTTCCAATTTTCCTGCACAGATCAGAACCTTACCAAGCAGCAAAAAAGGCAGGCAGTTTACACCAGTCTGGCCCAGCATTTTAGCTGGAGCCCCACGGGAGCTCATATTGTTTGCTCCGTCCTGGCGCGCGTTCAGACCATCCATTCACCGCCCACGCTGCTGGGCCATGACTCACCTCCCCGGTTCTTCTCTTCCTAGTGACTTCAAAGGAAGTTGCATCTTCTCAAGTGATTAACACATCAAGCAGTCATTTCTGTCCAGGCTTTTACTCTTATCAGTAGCCCGTTTCCTAAAAAACAAGGAAAAAAAAAAGAAAAGAAAAAACATCAGCAAACTACAATCTGGATGTTCTCTATTCTCCTTAAAATATTAACTAGACATTGACATACTGTAGTACTTGCTGCATGAAACCTGCTGCGATTGGGGATAACCGGGACATTACAAAGGGCTATGAATCAACTCAACTGCAGAAGCTTCAAGTCCTTTTGCTAGGCAAAAGTGAAATATGCTCCCTTACAACCAAGTGACCATTTCAGTATTTTTTCCAGTTATCTCCAGAACATTTGTTAGATTAGGAGGTTTTATTTATGGACTCTGAAACTTTGCTGTTTCCCAGTGATGAGGGTATTATCTATTTAATGTTCCTTTCGTTCTTCTGGACATTTGCATTTATTTATTTTGATTCATTGCTGCACAGGTACCAGGCTCCAAGTACATACAGTTTTAAATACACTCAGAACACGCACATCTTAGAAATTTAAGATATCTTTCCTCTAACAGCCTCCCTAGAGCCAGAATATCTCCATTCCCCAGTGAAACCCAAGCATCCTAGGATCAAAACTGCTTATACACAACAGCTAACACTAAACTTTCAAAAGCACTCATGCAACCCTATGCAAGCATGCTTCATAGTTTGGCACATTTATGGGGAAGTCAGAGCTTGTTACAACTGATTTATTTAATATAAGGCTTCATACATAGGTCTTGTTTCTTCAGTGCCTTACCCTAGGATGTTATTTACCCCCCAGGTAAGCCCAGCCCATTCAAAGCTGGCCTTGCTAGCAGGGGAATTTAACCTGCTTGTCTGCCTCCGCCCATTGGCAAGGTTAAAATGTTGCCCATGTGCCTCCAAGTGATTTGAATTTAGGACCGAAAGCAGAAAATTTTTGCCTATACCCAAGCCCTCAAATTTGCATGCCAGTTTTAGATTAAATGATCTGTTTAATGCTGATGCAAACCAAAACCCACGCTGCAGGCTAGGGATCTGAACCATGCCGCAGGACCAGGGCCTGAGCAAACAGGGAGCCCACTGTGCTTCTGCCAGAAAGAAAACGAGCATGGAGCAAGTTTCCAATGGAAACCAGGCATGAAGAGTGTCTCCGCCCCAAAATGCTAGATTTCAGCTTTTGCTGGACTCAGATGAATGTGTAACGTAACTCTGAGCATCAGTCACCAGTCCTACAGCGCTCGGTAGCGGCTTTCCTTTGAACAGGTGTGATGGGTGCATATGTGCATGCCTGTGTCTTACGTTCAGACTTTCTTAGGGGCCCTATGTACTACACCTCTTGTAATGTATATTCTAAATTCTATGGATTTTTTAATGCCTCTCTCAATTAGAAAAAATCTGGAACCAAGTAATACGTGAGTAAAGTCAACAGATATGATGTGGGATTTGCAAGTTTTGGTGGAATTTGGGTGTAAACTCCGGGGACCCTTGAAATCAAAGTTGTTTTAATTGATTAATGCAACCAATGGATTTGGAGCAGCCCTGTAAAACCATTGGAAACTCAGTATATCAGGCTGGTTTTGAGGGTTTTTTCCCCAGCACGACTACCTGTGGTTCAACAAACAGCCATTTGGAGAAACAAGCAGGAAACGGAAGACACAAGACGACCATTTCCCCCCTCCCCCAGACCCCAACAGCAGGGGAAAGACAACACAAGGGCAAGGATTTCCAGGAAACTGGGATGTGCTGGAGGCTGCTGGTCACCACCCCCACACGGGAAGGGCATCTCAGGAAGACACCAGAGTGTGGGAGGGCTCCCCACAGGGTGAGCCAGGAAAGGGGCACCCCAGGAACACACCCCCAGGGATGGCAACATGAGCTACGGCTGCGACAGCAGCCCCTGCCTTACGCTAACAGCTCGAAGCCATATTATCTATCCACCAAGAATGCCACCTGGAAAACCACTAATAAAGAAAGTCAGGCTATTCCCCAGCTGGGGAATTAGAGCTAATAACTGAAAGGATGCCTTCCCTGCCCATTTCAGATTGTGAGCACAGGCAGAAGCTGCTCACTGGAAGTTTTAAGTTTACCGCCATGTTGGTCTCTGAACAAAAACTGCAGTTGCTCTAATTTCTGTGTTAATGGTACCAAGCATCACCCCACTGCACGAGGAGCTGCCGCCCTAACATCAGCCAGCAATGCCATCAGGGCTGCAATCGCAAGGAACTAACCACGAGCAATCAGGACACTAAAGGAGCAGGGTATTACAGCAGAGGCACATTAAACCTTAGCGCTTGGTAGCCATCATCCTGCTTCACAGACAAAACACATCTCCTGCTTTTCAGGCTTCCTGTAAGAGCTCTTCCTATCTCCGCCAGCACACTGGGCACGCAGCAGGGCATCCGCTATAAACAAAATCATCCTTAGCTGTGATGATACCAGCTCTGCCTTTGTTGACTCCAAATTCAGCTTTTGAAGCCAGCAAGGAAAGAAAACATGAAGATACAATCCTGGCTGCTACTCTACAACCATCCTTTTTTCCCCAGCTTATCTCATTTCACATATGTAAAGAACTATAGGCAAAACATCTCTGAAAGCAAACAGCCACGAGAACATGCCGTATCCCGTCAAAATCAGTGGCCAGCACAGGCAGTTTTCATTCAGTCAGCAGCAAGTTTTTAATCTGTGCAAAACCTAAAGCAGGGGGGCTGGGGACCACCTCTAACACTAAGGATCAGGAGGATCTGCTGAGAAGCTTTAGCTCTGCTATGGTCGGTGATGGCTTTGGGATGGGTGCACAGCCCAAGTCCAGTCCGGGAAAGCACTGCTGGTCCTTAAGCATCTCCTGAGCAGGAACCTCACCACCATCTTTCTGATAAAACCACAGAACGGGCATAAAATCCTTCACTTGGAAAAGAAGGGAAAAAAATCCCTTGATACAGACACAAAGGATGTGCTTTTGAACATATTTAAGAGAGGAGTAGCTTTTACAATGTAAATAACATGGCTTTAGACAGAGAGCTGTGTATGGAAGGATGGGACTGAGGCTGTCGGAGATGCAGGTGGTGAAGGAGAGTGCCTGGAAATGAGCTGTTCTCCATGTTCAACATTTCTCCAATCATTTTCATATTAGCATATCTCTAAGTGCATATAATTTTCACATCAAAGAGTAATTTTTTAGGTATAAAAAAAAAGACGACAACAAAAAACCCTAGGATTGAAGTAGAGAATAATTTCTTTGTGGAAGTCTTTCAAGCAGCTCCTCTCTATGGCATGACAGAAAAATTACAGAGGAGACAAGCGTTTAGAAAACTCTTCCCTGGAATTCAGATTATTCTTCAAGCATACGGTAAAAAAAGGTTCAGCCAAACCATGACAGAAGATGTAAAGAAAGCCCTGGGAGCACCAGCCTCCCGGCGTCTTAACTCAGGAGCAACGTGCATCCTCTGCCCCTTGCTTAGGGGCTGAAGTAATCAGCATTTAGGAGCTTGTGGTGGGGAGGGAAAACTGGAGACCAGTCTGAGCCCTTCTTGTCTCCCACCAGTCCTTCCCGGCCGAGGTGGTCCCTGTGCAATAACCGGGAGCATCTCTCGCCCTTTCCCTCTACGCTGCTCATCCTCTGCTCTGCTTTCTACAAAGCCCTTTTCCTCCTCTGGGTCTGGACAAAAGCAGGATGGACAAGTGCCAGCCATTTCTCTCCAGGCCTAATCGGATCCTTGCAGGGGCCCGTTTACTGCCTCCCTGCCTCTTGAAGCACCTCGCGAGGCTGGCCTTTGGTGCTCCGTTCCAGCAATCTCAGGAACCGGGCTCGGGCAGGAGCTCTCCTTTAATGAAATTTTATTAAAAGTCTCTGTTACAAATAGCCACTTAAGCAAGTGAACCTTTGGAGCCTTTAGCCCATGATGTCAGTACTGTGGCTGGACGTTTCCCGGGAGTATTAAACCTGATGCTAATACAGGGCTGTTCTATATGACAGCTATAAAACTGCTTAAGCATACCAGGCAGGAGGCCAGCGGGGCTTTTTGTTGCCTATCGGGGCTTGGCTAAAGGTCTCCTGCAACAAGGCAGCAGGAAGCAGGGTGCTAGGCAGGGATTCAGCTCTCCCTCGCAAGGCTTGAAAACACCCTGAAGCTGGAAAAATCCACATAGCAAAGGCTACGCAGCAAAGCCTTTGCATCTGTACCCAGATCTGTCTCCTTTGCTTGGTGAAATTATCCATCTCTGTGCCCAGTGTGTGGGGCTCCGGCTGGAACAAGGAGGCCCCCAAAGCAGCACTGCATCACCACCCCTAAGTTACATGCCACACCACCTCTCTCTCCGCATCCTGACTTGCAGCTGTGGTCAACGCTGTAGGAATACCCAATGTTTATCCTAAGCCGAGTGGGTTTATTGCCACATCCAGTAGCACAATTTACACAAGCCTGACTTTTAGGTTTGCCCTCCCTTGCTCTTGGGGAGGAGGTCTGCCTACCTGCCCTCTCTGCACACGTTTCCCCAGGGCTACGTGTGTCCGCCGGTGCCTGCCCGCCCGCAGCAAACCTGCTTGTTTGCAAATCACACCCAAGATACACGAGGAACGCAAACCATGTTTGCCAACAGTAACTGATATTAAAACTAACAGTAAAACTGGTTCGACCCACCTGTCAGCTGGGGAATGATATGCAGAGGGCATAATACACATTAATCACGTTATAATCTACAGCTTTCCACCAATAGGTGGCACCAGCAATTTTTGGATGTGCTACAACATGGTACTTCTGTTCCCTTGCCACAAGGCTTCGAGCCCATCAGCGTTGCACAGAAGATGGATGGACCATCTATTGCAATGGCAGCATCCAGCCCCTCTCTTTTTCGTTTGAGTTCGGGAAAGGTTAAAACTCCTGCAAGCCAATATTTCCTTCCCCAGACAAACTTATTTTCAGGAGTGAATCTAACTTGAGCGAGTCTTTCAGGGAACATGAGTCTGGAAGCTAGATGCAAATAGATCAGAAAAATTTGTTTAAAATGGAAGCACAGACTGAGCCTCCGTAGAAGGCAAACAGCAAGCGTACAATTTAACACAGCAAAAGCCAAGCCTTCTTGTAACTGAGTCTGGCCACTCGTGTGAAAACATCTAAGTTACAGTCTAACACAGTTTAAATAAACATGGTATAAATATGTTACCTTGACTAGAGCGTCCTACAGAAGAAAACCTCAAACCACACACGTGCCAAGACACACATGCTTGATCCACACACACACAAAATAAAGGAGAAACGACTCCAGCCAGGTCTAACCGAGCCTGCAGTCAGCACAGCTCTGCAGGGAAAACTCTCTGGAACCGAGGCAAGGCTGGAAATAGCCCGACAAGCAAACGCCCATCAGCTGTCCCGCACCCACTACAGGTGCATGGCATCTAACGGCTTCAGCTTACAACTCCACAGCTGAATTCAGCTTGTATAAATTATTAAAGAGTCTACAGAACATTACACAGTTCATGTAGTTAATGATTATAGTTCAGCGTCTAGGTCAGATATAATTAGATGTTACATTAAAATAGCTTCACAGAGCCATTTATTCTGATTTAATTACTTAAAATGATAGTATAATGAGCAGTGCTTTCAAAGAAAAAAGAAATCTTTTAATGAGCTCATTTTAAGTTAATATAAGGCAAATTAATCATTTAACAAAATGCAGTAAAAGACAAGTTCATATTTTAAAATATGTTGTGCCTATGTCAAGGAGGTTAGTTTATTGCCATGCTAGGAGAGATACACAAACAGGTGGCTCTTGAAACAACACCACATCCCAAATACCGTACATCTGGAACATCTTTAAACCATGTTTTCTTCCTTCTCCAGATATACCTGGTACGTCAAAGCCCTTTGAAATACAACCTGAGCAGCAGATTTATGACCATCAAACTGTATCTTTATTCCAATGTGAAACAGAGCAATAGCCATGCAAAGCAGTTACCCAGAGTAGGTGAGCTTGTGATGAAGGGTTAATTGTGGGTTGGTTCATTAATCATTCATTTGCTGGCTCGGAAAATTAGCTTTCACTTGTTTGTTTGCTCAAGAAGTGATAAGCCCATTCCCTTGCTAGCTCATCTATTTTCTTCCCTTTGCATTGTTTTAGAGATTTTAATCCTTTCCAATTTTTGTAATCAGTCATTTTGGTCTTTTAGCAGGAGCATTTCCAAGCAAGCAGCAATTATTGGAATGAAAGCAAGCAACTCTCTGCAGGGAAGGCAGCAGGCTCTGGTTCATAACCCTGCCAGAAACCATACCCCTCCTCTCGCAGCCCCGCACAGCGGCTTACGCAGCATCCAAGTGAAGGTGTCCTCCTCTTCAGAGCCAGAGCCACCCCATTTCTGCTGCAAACAGGACTCCCTGCGCTTGCACAGCCATTGGAATAAACATCTACATCAGGTTAAAAAGCAAGTCAAGATATACTGGGTGGTTTGCAGGTCACCTCCCTGCCACCGCCACCACTCAGCCTTTTCTATCCTCACCTGAAACCACAGCCTCGCTAAGCTAGAAATGAAAAGCCTAGAGATATTTGTGGAGGAGGTAAAGGGGGTCCTAATCCCAACCCTGTTTTTTTTCCTCTGCATAAAGGATAAAACAGCAACAACACAAACCTCTCTCAGTAAACACTTGCAAACATTTCCATAGCATTACCTGCAAAATGCATGGTCTTCCAGCTCAGGCATCACTTGGATACCTTGGTGAGTGAGTAGAGGCTGAATGTCAAGCAGCAACTGCGCTACTCCCACTAGGAACATAAATAATTTGGGGCTACACATTTCTTTCTTAATGTATCATCTCTGCTCCCAATTAGGTAAAGCCAATGGCTTTCAGCTGCCGCATTTCCTCAGCAGCAGATACAGGAGCAGGAGTTTGGTGCTATGACAACACTGTGGGTGCCATCCATCTCACAGGTGGTACAGGCAGCCTTCGGGTGCACCCACCCGTGACCTTCCCATCCCCTCCCTCTCAATTACTGGGGCTTAGGTAGACTGGGACTGGGATATCACTCTCCCTTGGGGTTTTTTTCTTTATTTTTTCTTCTTTTTTCTTTTTTTTTTTTTCCACAGCCCTAACCACCAAGCTTTACAAAAGCAAAGCCAGCCTGGCCATTTGCCCACATACGTTCAGCGGCAGCGGATCGAAGCAGGATGTGTGCAGCTGAATGCGCCCTCAAACACCGCTCGCTGCTGCTTCCCCTTTTCTCATCCAAAACCTGGATTTCGAAGAAAAACACAACATCTCTGAGCCGCAAGGCCCCAGCGCAAGGCTCGTGTCACACAGTCATTAATAAGGCTTTCCAGACAAATCTGACTGGAGAGATAATAGACTTAAACAATTAGGAAAAAAAAAAAGCATTTTCTGCAATGGAATATTTTTCTCATCCTATTCGCTGTAATTATTTTCTAAACGTAGATCATTTTATATGATGCAGGCAGCAGTGTTCCACAGCTAATCAGGCCATATGTTTTCACATTGGAAAAGAAAACTAATTAAAAAGAAATGAAAAATGAAAAAGAAAAAAAAAAAGGTTTGTCAGGAGGACTGGTAGGTTTGGGTCAGAGAGGAGTGGTGAAGGAATCCTTCAGGAATGTATACATTTGCTCTGTTCAGCTCTGCGTTTTGTTTTCAGAATTGTTTCTGGCAGAAACCTAAAGAAAAATATGAACCAGATGTACAAGGAAATAGTTTCTTCATCAGAAAGAGAAGAATAGCTCTCTGTCTGCCAAGAGATTTTTAGCCTTTACGTTTTACCAAGGTGATGTTAAAAATACCCTTCAGCGTTGGCTTCTCTTTCAGCGACGCCGGGGGCAGCCTGGCCATGGGGAGAGCATCTCTGGGTGTGGGGATGCCCAAGGAGAGCGTTTGCTCATGCAGGAGCTCTGCGACACCCGGGTGCCTTCAGATCTGGAGCAAGCGATGGCAGGCCCCTGCCGTGCCGGCGCAGCCCATCTGCCAGCAGAGACCTCGTGGTCCTGGTGCTGCCGAGCCTGTGCTGCTGGGCGGGAAGCCAGGGCACCGGGCAGGGTACCTGCAGGCAGCTGCAGCGGTTGCGTTAGGGTTTTTCCAACCGCTCCCAATGATTTAATGTGCCGGGGGCTCAATTCTGAGCCTTGGCCTCACGGCGCTGGGTGCTGCACAGACCCAAGCTTTCCTAAAGGGTTTAGGGACCGACTTGCCAGGGACATCCCATGGGTCTGATGGGCAGAGGGACCCCCGGCCCAGTGCTGCCCGCATGCTGCAGCGATGGGTCCGTCGGGGAGAGGGCAGGCAGCTTGGCAGGGGACTACGGCATCTCTCCCCTGCCTAGGGCAGCCGGGAGGGAAGCGAGGAAGAACGGGTTGGAAAGTCTCATCCGAGAGCAGCCCTTGGCAGAAGGGAGGTGGGAAGAGCCCAGGAGAACCTTGTCCACTCCTCTGCAGGAGGGATGGGCGTTTAATTGATTTCTCTTTCATTGCCTCCTCTCTTTCATTTGCCACATGAAGCAAATCCCCTCCAACAAGAGGACACTACTCCTTTCTCCTTTGCTTCAGGGCTGCCGGCACTGCCAGTGCTGGCGTCAGGCGGGGTGACGGCTGCTCCCCCAGCCCTGGGGTAGGGTGAATAACCCCATGCCACTGGGGATGCCCGTGCCCACTTCCCCGGCCATCCGCACCATGCACGGTGGAAACACGAACAGCATCTCTGCTGACAGAGATCTTCCCCTAGCTATGCTGGAAGATGTAGGAAAGGTCCCAGAAATGGGTCAGCAGCTTCATCACAGCGTCTTAATGGAGGAGTGAGGAGGGGAGGAACTGGAGATCAAGTGGTGGAGAGAAGAAATAAAACCAAATTACTCCCCCTGCTCCAAGATACTGACTTCTGATGAAACTAGCCACAGGGAAGAGGGCAGGTACTTCAATGTTGAAGTGCCTCCGTGCCTCATCCCGGGGCTGTGGCCATGCCCGAAGCCCTGCTCCCCTGCCAGGCTGGGTGCTCGGTGTCCCTGGGGCACTGTGGGGGTCCCACTGGGAGATAGGGGCCACACCGCAGAGGGTGACCTGCCTGCATACACCCCGCGGTCCCACACTGTCACCCGCGGGTGCTGCAGGGGCACAGCCACCTCTCCACCCCAGCAGGGCTCCCGCAGGTGCCTCCGGCAAGGTCGGCGGCTTGGGAGGGGAGTTCAAGTGGAAGTTAATTAGGATGGGAAGAGAACAAGAGAGAGCGACCAGGGAACTTTAATCTCATTAAATACACCTCAAGGCTTAAATAGCCCTACCTGCTTATTAGTAATTTTGCCAAGAGGAGTCTCTTTCTCGCCCTTAGCCTCGCTCCAGCCTCCCTGCACTGGGAATGGGCTTCACAGGGTCTTGTCCTTCTCTGATCCCTCCTACGGGCTGGATTTGAGAGGGAAAAAAGAAAAAAACATCATGAGCACTGATGACATTTTTATTTATTGAAACCAGCTTATTTTGGGGGGACGACATCAGCTCCAATGAACAGGCTTTCTGATGAGGATCTCCAGCGGCAGCAGCAGGCAGTGGGTATTTCGTAGGTGTTTGTTGTCCAGAGTGGATAATTTTCTATCTCTCAACAGTTTTTAATTCCAAAAAAAGTTTCCCAAGGTTTTGTAATTAAAGGTAAGGAAACGCAAGGCCTCACTACAGTAGTATTACAGGATCTTTGTTTTCTGGCCAGCTCTACTTAAAAACAAACAAATGCTGCAAGCTCTGAAGTTGGGTCAGCCAATTGGCTTAGTCGTCGTAAGTCGAGGCACTAGCTAATACAAGCAAGAAGTTCAGTTTTCTGCACTGAACAAAGAGTTTCATCTGTTTGAAAGCCAGCAGCATCAGCTTCCCAGGTCTATCACAACTGCCCATAAATTTAAAAAGCTCAGTTGTATTTCACGAAGCATCTAAAGCAGCTGAGATTTCACATGGGACACCCAGAAGAGAAGTTTAACAGTGCATGTTTCATGGTGATTGGCAAATTATCAGGTCATTGCTCCAACTTCCACAAACATCATCAGCCAACAGCAATAAAAATACAGGTTTTGGTCTCAGGAGCCTTCAAACTATTTTCCAGAGTTCGACTTCATGACAAGATGCTCACTACGACACTACAGAAGCACTGAGCTGCTTAATTAGAATAACACAGATGCAGTTTTAGTTTTTAAGTCAATCAGAACAATAAATATAAACCCACCAGATTTTTGCAAGCATTACTCAAACTTTTTTCTTGCTTTGTGTTTTAAATGCAATTTTTCTATTTTGTCAGTTAGTAACCCTGAAGAATCACATTTCTTCTTAGGCAGAGTAGCATCGCTATAGATGGCCGCTCTTCAATTTACCTGGGATTTGTCTTATTCAACAGTCTCAGCACTAGGAAAAAACTCCAGCATACATATTTCTTTCAGCTCTCCCGTCTGATAGGGGAGCCAGCATACGTACTGGGTGGTTATCTCCAACCTCAACATTTCCCTGACAACGATATCAAGAAAAAAACTCCAGGGGTTTTGTTAATAGAGAGGAACTTCAAACATCCTTTATTCCCGGATTTAAGCAGACTGTAATCCTATAGGGCTGATTTTTCTCTCGCTGGTGAGAACAGATACCATCGAGTTGTTTCCTGAAACACTCACAACTGCTACTGATGCTTTTTTTTTTTCGCTTGCTTGAAAAACTTCAAGTTCCTCGGAATAACCAGGCGCTCCCACTCATTTCTCCCCCAGCTTTGGCGAGGCCACTGCCTGCGCCGGAGGGGATGGGGCACAAGCCTGCCCCGTGTCCCCCTCGTCCTGGGGGGCCGGGGCTCACCCTGCCCTGCCCGTCTGCGCCCGCCCAGCCAGCAACGGGCGGTGTTTTGCCCCAAAAGGCACAGCTCGGTGCAGCCCATCTGCTAGAGGAGCGTTCAGATGTAGAGCATCCTTCTTTCCCCGCTCGGTAGTTTGTACCCGTCTCTCTGGCTCGTGCACTCCTGGCCTTATCCAGGGCTCTGCCCTGCCTGCTCCTGCCCTGCTGCCCGCGCTGCCTTGCCCTCCTGGGGCCCAGCAGCACTGCCAAGGGGATAAGGAGTTGTGATTAGGCACTGCAATTCCCCACTCATGCAGGCTGGCAGAAAATTACTGCTTAGCCGGGGAGGAAAATAACATCTTATTTACTGTCTCTCCTGGGACTTGTTTGAGGTCTGAGCAAGTGCTGGCTCACAGGCTGTGGAGAGGTGCCGAAATGCAAAACCCAGCCAGGAGCATCATCACGCACTCCTCACCTCGGCTTTGCCAGAGCCTGGCACTGGTATCTGTACCAGCACGAGTACCCACACCAGCACCGGTACCCACACCAGCACCAGCATCAGCCGTCCCTCCTGGCTATCCCTGAGGGCAGGCTGGCAGAGGATGGGGACCTCCTGCCTCTGGTCACTGCAGGCAGACGAAGGGAGTTTGCTGCGAGCAGCAGGTGACTGACCCTCCTCATGCAGCAGGCGTGGGGCTGGCTTAGCGAACACACTTGGGGAGTCGGGGTGCGCTGGCGGGGGGCGGCAGGGGCAGCTGAGGCACCTCCGCATGCTTCTGCCCCACGGCGCTGCCGAGAGAGCCAGGAGTTTTAAAAAAGGACCCTGCCTCCCCATTTCAATTTCCTGCTGAAAACATCTGGTCTGCTTGGCACCTATGCTGCAGCAAATATAGCAGAGCATCTTGCTCACGGGCACAGTGCCACCGCGACAGATGGGTACGAGCACAGGCAGCCAAGAGACCTTGTATCAGCATCATGTGTGTTTGCTAAGGGCAGGATTCGCAGCCAGAAATGTCAAAATGGCTGAGTTTCCGTGCCTATAGATACCAGGGAGGCGAGACTGTGCTGAACCAGCTCTGGGCAGGATTAACTTTGAGATGAGGCTAAAAAAGCTAATTTCTGTGGCTACAGAGCATAAGTTTCTGGTTGCGTGGAGCTGGATTAGCTTCTGGCTCCGGGATGTTCCTGCTGCCTCATCCCACTTCCAGGCGAGAGAGCCCACATACCATCCTGGAGCTAGTGGGACACCAGCAAGGCGAGAAACCCATAATCCCACAGCCAGGAGGGACATGGGTGACAAATTTATCTTTGCAAAATGGGTTAAGAGACCTGCTCTTGCTTAACCTCGGGTCAGCTTGACATGCATGGGGAGGTGCCAGCACATCTCTGCTGCACACACCCTGGCAGCCCCAGGCAGAGCTACGCCTGGCTTCAGCGGGACGACCGCTGCCTTTGTTTTCCATCAGGGAGAGGGCAAATTGCACTAATTAGCATTGCCCTCATTTCGCAGAGATTTCAGTGGCTAGGCAGAGCACTGAGCCTCACGGCAGGTCAGAAGCGAGGAGGGAGTGGGGAGGAGCAGATGTGCAGCAGGAGAGGCATGGGATGGGCTCCCCAGCCTTGCCGCGGGTCACTCCGGGTGGCACCCATCCTCGGGGCAGCCACTGGGACATGGCCACTGCAGCACCAGCGACAGAAGCGACGGGCGTGTGGCTGAACATGCTCCATCCCCGCAGCCGCTGCCGCCCGGGGGCTCCCCCTGCGCCGCAGGGACTCGGCCGGGGGCACCCCGCCAGCCACCGTGACCCATCCTCCATCGGCATTAGGCAAGAGAATGGAGCTGCGCGGGGGCGAAGAAAGAGCAGGCTGCCAATGCCATGCACCCCGCTGCGTACAGCCTGCCCTCCACCGCCCGGCTCCTTGTCTCTGCCGGCTGTAATGAGCCCTCTCTGACAAGTGATTGACTCGGCCATTATATTCCTGGGTGATCAGAGAAACAAACACACTCCATATAAAAATCTCGGCTTTCTAATCCTGAAGGTGCTTCCTGTGGGAAAACTTGGCTGGTCGCTCGGAGCGGGATGGAGCAGCATGGGATGAGCTATTCAGAGAGGCTGGGGAGAAATTAGGAGCGGGGCAGTGATGTTTTTTCTGCCTCCATTGTTGTAGCCTGCCTCGCTCGTTCTTCAGCTGGTACTTTAAGAAAGAAGTAATACAACACACACCCTGAACGGGAAAGGAAGGAGAGTTGGCAGAAACCAGCATGTCTGCACTTGTTTTAAATTTTTATATTTATTAAAATACTCTGGAAGTCTCTTGCATTCCAGCAGCCTTTGGAACAGCACTGAAATAAGCTACATACTGGGAAACACTCGATTTCTAGCAGCTCTGGACAAACAAGTCTCCTGAAGGGACCAGCAAGAATGGGCACAGGAGTACATTATCTGTGCTTAACCCCATCTGTGAAATATCCATATTCTCCAGTCTGAGCCCTTCTTACAGAGGCAGGAGTCAACCTCAAGGTGGCCTCGAGTCTAACCATGAGGGTGCTGGGACCGGGGTGTTTAAAGATAATTTTTTTTTTTTTTTTTTTAAAGATTTAACTTTGAGTATGTGTGAAACACTCCACATACACAGATGCCCTTTCCTCCTCTTCTAAGGGCTGGGCAAGTTGCATCTTCCCCAGTGTGAGCAGCTCTTCCAGACACAAAGCCCTGTGCCCAGAGAGGCACGGCTGCACCAGGCAGGCGGAGGGGAGGGCACTTGGAAGGGGAAGGCTCTGCTGGGCCGCATCCAGACCCCGCTGGAGTCAGTCAGAGCCTGTCCATGTCGGGCCAAAGCCAAAACCCCATTGAAGCTGATGGGAATCTTTCATTTGGGTTTTATGGGGTCTTTTGGTGCCAGCCAAGCTCTTTTACTAAACCTAAACCAGGCTTGGTACCGGTGCCTATCACTACTATTTGTCAGCCTTCCTAAAACACTTCAGCCTCCACTGCCTCATCATCCTCTGCCGTTACAACTGGGCATTGGCAGAATATTAAAAAAAAAAAAAAAAGATATTACTTTAATGCAGAATATTAAACCTCCAGATTCTGAGCTTGCAGCGAGGAGGAGGATTTACGGTGCCTTGCAGTCGCCTTCCTGACTCCTAAGAGGCAGCTACGTCTGCAAGGGAGACAGCCCTATTTTAAATGCTGGGTACCCAGGACTGCAGGGACCACCCTGTTAGCAGACCCTGTTTCTAGCCAGGGGCAAGCAGCCAGCTAACAGGCACTTGGTTCGGGACCCACGAAGCGTCCACCGCCTCCAGTAGCTCCGACAACCTCCAGCAAACAGTTGATCTAGGAAAGATCATAAAGAAAGTAGTTAAATACTGAAAGACCACCAAAAAGAGAAGAGCTGGAGACAGCTGGCAGTGCCCTGACCCTCTCAGCTGGTGCCAAGAAATAGCCCAGACCACAGCAAACCCTGGTGAGGAAGGCAAATGTTGCCCAGATAGCCCAGTTTTGGAAAAAAAGTGCCACCAGCTTCTTGATCTGCCTATAAGCCCCTGAGCAGGACCCCAAGGAGGCACAGGAGAGATCTTCAATAGATCAGGAACAAACATGCTGCCTAGCCCCGGTTTTTAGCTATTGTCAGTCTCCAATGCTTTAGGGAAAAGCAGAACAAAGTCTTTCTAAACTAAAACCTAAGGGAGGAAAAAATACATCTAGCCTTTCTTCAGGTAAGCAGCAAAGGATGCAAACCCCAGAATTCAAATGCAGTGCAAACCATCAGCCCTCCATCCCCTTTCAAATCCCCCCCCAAAGACATTTCAAAGAACCCACTGCCCAAGGACTCCCTGTGCCGCTGCCGGGGGTGGTGGCGGGCATCACGCGTCCTCAGCCTTCCCCCACGCAGGAGGGGTCCTGCTGGGACGCAGCCACATCCAGCACCGCTGCCAACAGCACAGCCTCGGGTGGGCTTTGCTCACCGGTCGCAGCAACCCAAGCAAGCAAGCGTGGGCACTTCCTTGGGTGGAAGTCAGGGGACACCCCAGGGCTCCTGTCCCTGCAAAACTTCTACGCTCACACACCAGTGCTGCTTTTGCACTGAACCCATTTGCAGACAAGAGAGAGGTTTGGGCATGGTTTTTAGAGCTCAGCTAGCAGTATCTCCAGCCACCGGTGCTGGGGAAGAGGCAACAGCCCCTCTGTGCTGGATGTGAGGATGGTATGTCTACTGTATGTCCATCAAGTACACCAAAGGAAAGCCGTGGAGGGGGCACAGCTTCCTTACTCCTTTCCAGAAAATGCATGGACTTCTATCAGCATCCCTATTTAGAGGCTGAACTCTGCATTGGAAATGGGTAGGGAGGGAAATCTGCTTGTGTTTTAAATAAAGGAGATCTCGAGTGGGACTTTTAGCTGAAAATGCCTTTCTCCCTCTGCTTCCCCATCAGAAAAGGGGTTGGCTAAGAGTCACCAGCCAGCCAGCCTGGGAACAAGGACAGCTCTGGTAGCTCCCTCCCTCAGTGATGCTCCGGGAGCCCGTCCTCCCTGCCAGGGTGCAGGCTGCTCCCTTCACCCCCGCCCCAAGCACTCAAGCCTCGGACCTCCAAAATATGGTGATGGTTTTGCCTCCAGCAGCTTGGAAGCCACCCGGCGCTGCAGCTGGTGGCACAGATCGCTGCTGGCTGGAGTGGGCAGAGCCAAGGCTGGCACCGGCACCGGAGGAGCTGGCTTTGGTCCCTGCCTGCAGCAGCATGAGGGACGAGCAGGGCTGGCTGGGACATAAAAATATTTCTTTTCGGTTTTGCTGAATGGGATTGGTGGGTGGCCGAGCACGCATGAGGAAATCAGCTGGAGGTCAAAGCAATGCAATGATGTGAAATCCACTGTGAAAATACCACCCCCCAAAAAAAAAGTTACTTAGGAAGAAATCCAAAGTGGACCCAAGGGAAGGAGTGAAGGCACAAGTGAGAAAAAGGANGAAGGAATATTTTGCACAGGAACGGGGTAAAATTGCCCATACCTGGGCGACATGGTTGCTTAAGACCCTCTGATTTGCCACAGTCACATTTAAAAAAAAAATACATCTGCTATCTGGAATGCAAATCCAAGGCTGTTTTTACAAGTACCTGGCAGCTTTGGAGACACGGCTAAGAGCAAACAAAAGAGCCCGGCTGCAGGTACAAGGGGAAATGCACCTTTCGCCTTTCATATCGCAGAAAAAATGCAGGCCTGCGGGTCCAGATAACTGAATTCCCTAAATACACACAGCTGGTTTATATACACCCTGCAGCTCCAGCTGACTACGAAAGCACACTGTGAATATCATGAAGTATCATAAAATACAGAAAGCACGTACGCAATAACCATGTCCTACTACGAGGACACAGACGTCCTTTATCCTCCTGCAATTACCTTCACGCGGCTCTGTCTTATTCAGCAGCTCTGTAGTCTCCAGACTTCGGAGATTTACCTCTTATATTTACTTTTTTCTTTTTTTCAGTTGTGAATGTTACAGCTTCTGAGATAAAAAGAGGCTGGGAAAAAAGAGAATTCTTTACCTCGGAGGAATGAACAGAAGGAATAAGAGGGCACAAAAAACCTGGAGTTTCTCCGCGTGCCTTCTTTGCATCCTTTATTTTCCCCGAGATGCAATGAAAGTGGTAAACCAAAAAACCCTGATCCCAGACATACTTCAACAAAGCATCAAAAAAAGTCTGTGGTGCTCATGGAGCCAGCAAATTAGGAGCACCCAGCAAAGAGCTAGAATTTATTGTTTATTACCAGAATAGACCCAAACATGCTACTGTTAAAAAACTAGAGAGAGAGACCTGGAAGCGTCTATAATCCCTCCAGCTTGGTGGAGTAGGAATCTAACTCAGCTTCCTTCTGGTGCTAATAATTAGAAGGACTTTTGAGGCCTGAGGGGGAGATTAGGTTGTTTACTGTTTTGCCTTTATCAAACAAATTAAGGTCTATCTGAAGTCAGCAGAGATTTCCCAGGAGGGGCTTGTCTCCCGCTGCTCAGGTTCTCTGTGCTGTCCATGGCAGCAAGAATGCCCCTTAGACTGATACAGAAAATGGCTTTAAAAGGATAAAAAAAGTGGGAAACAGACTGAATTAGCCCAAGAAAAAAAGATCAATATCTGTATAAGAGCATCCAAAGCCTATACCAAAACCATGCCTGCAAATGAGAGGGAGACTAGAGCATCGTTCCTGTGTCTGCAATGGGACCGCACCATGGGTGGAACAAGAACAGTGCCTCCGGTCTGCCAACAGCCTTTCTGAGCTGGAAAGAGGGAGAGGTAGAAACTGCATTGCCTATTTTAATTCTTCCCTCCCAGTTCTGAAGGTTTGTACTGTTTCGTCCTAAACGACACAATATGGAACTTTGATAAGACAGGTCCTAGGTGAGCTTTGACAGTTAATGCCATTTGAAGGGCTGCCCAAAAAGGATGCTTCTGGAAAAGCTCTTTCTTCAGCTAACCTCTCCTCCAATTTAGTACTTTACATTTGAAATTTTGAAGCCAATTTTCTTTTTACTGAAGCTTTAATGAAAGGAGCAAATGATTTATAATGGCAGTTGTTACTCTGGGAAGAGGCAAGCGAAGCTCTTAGGACTTTTGCCCTGGACCTCACGTTACTGTTTTGCACTGCAACAGAGACACGCTCACATTTTTTACTCCAAGTGGCCTGTTTATTCCATCCAAATGAACACAAAACCTTACTACAGCAAGGCTCTTCCCTGCCCACAGCATGGAGCCTGGTGGGTCACCCTGGTAAACAGCAGGCACATGGGAGGGTCTCATACAGCTCTGGATGGTCTACAAACATCAGGTCTGTGACCAAGCCAAGGGTGGCCCTCGAGAGCAGGCACCCATCAGTCCCAATCCTGTTGGGTTTTGCCTTCTCATTATCACAAGGCCATGCTGTAGCTCTGCCTCATTCCTGGAGACGGGGAACTTCTCCTGCTGGGTGCCAAGGACGGTCCTGCTCCATCCTACAGCCCAGGCACCTAACGCAGGTGGTAGCAGAGCAAGCGCCTTTGCAGCTCTGGACCCCAGGCTGTCCAAAGTGACTCATTTAATCCATTATCAGCTTCTAAAACGAAGGCATTTGTGGACAGGAGCTGCTGGGAGCAGGGAACGCCCATTGCTCATCGTGGGGGGGTGGCAAATGCTCCTGGGTTCACCCAGCTGCAGTGCCTGAGCCGCTGCATGTGTAAGGTGAGCGTACAAACAATTCAGCTACTGTGCAAAGTTGGATTATTTTTTTAAAGTAGCTCTGTCTGAGCACTGTCTGGGTCCTGACAGGGGTGGCCAGGACTTGAGCATCCATCTTCTCTCTCAGTCGTCACACGCAGCCTCACGAGATCCCTAGCAGGGTGCTCTCTGTTAGCAAACAGCAGGGCCAGTGCTGGCTGGGAGAGTCTCTGGAGAGACATGGGAAACGTGAATCTTGCAGTGAAAAAATAGATAGTAAAGGAACCTGAAACCACAATATTTTTAACTTCTGACTTTCAAGACAATCTGGTTATTTTATAAGCTGAGAACTGACAGTAGGGTGAATATTACTTGGGTCGACTTAAATATATAGGTGAAAAAACTCCAGTGACTTAGGAGAGGGGTCTGAGAAGGGAGAGGCACGGAGGTGGGAAGCAACTTATTGCTTCGCAATAAAGCTTTTAAAGGAAAGAGAAAGGGGTGGGGGGAGAAGGAAAGAAAAGAGCAGCAGGAGGCCGTCTAACAAAGCAGATTCTGCCCAAATTGCCAGCGAGAGGCCCACAAGTCAGCGGGGGGCTCACAATGGGGGGAAAAAAGCTCCAGCAGCCCTGAGGATGTTGTGAGAGCTGGAGAAATATATTTGCAAAGTGGGAACGGCCTGCCCTACTGCTGGGGTCCTTTCTTCATTTCCTCAGCTCTGCAAATCACTATCTAGACAGTATTTTGCAAAGACGGCCCTTGCCCAGTGGGCTGGGCTGCTGCTGTCCCCAGCAGCTGGTGTCATAAGGGGTCTGCATCCCCTTCTGCTCCGAAATACCTCCGGGGCGACTGCACTCTCAGCTGCCCTCCGTGGTTTTCCCTTCAGACCAGGTGATACCAAAGAAACCCTCGGGGCAGAGACAGCATCTTGTCTGAACACCGCATCCATTCTGTGACTAAGACTTTAACTAAGCTGACGAACAAGCGCTTCTTGAAAAATCCCACAAGTTGCTCCTCTCTCAGTGCAAACCAGCAGGTTGCTCCAAAGGTCACTCCATAACCTGCTGCATCCTCTGCACTTGCAGACAGCACGTGGCTATTGCTCTAACAGGTCTATTACTTTACTCTACAAATGTGTTAAAAAAAAATAACTTATCACTTTGTTGAGCAGTGCCTCAATTTACCAGCCGGTCAAAATGGGCAGTAGAAGCTGACCTGTAAATTCCTGTTTCTTGTTGTTGGCTGAAAATCACTGCGAAATGATGCCGAGCGCTTTGGCGCTATTGGAAGCCGTATTGCCCACAAAAGGATCTCCTGGCCAGGACCAGCCTCCGCTGGGCAATGCTGCAAGAGGAGACTTTGAAGTCGTGTCCATTCTTCTCTTTCAAGGAGCGATTTATAGCGGAGCTGGCTTCCAAGAGATTGATGGACAAAAGGGCTGGATCAGCTACTGTATAGTCAGGGGGTGAAAGCCTGAATCCATCAAGGTCAGTGGCAAAACTCTAATTGACTTCAATAGGGGCAGGAATTCAGCCCTGCTCTGTGCTTCACTGGATGCACTTTCACATGCAAACCTTGCGTCGCAGCAAGACAGATGTTAACTTCGGCTTCTTTTTCAACACAGGTACCACGGTGACCCGCTACACAAGGCACTTCAAATAGTCTGGGGTTGGAGTCCACACACACACACACTCAAACACACACGCCCATTTCCAAAGGATTTTAAATCTTGCAGAGTTGCAGGAAAACACAGTGCATTAAAAGAAAGGAGCATAAATTATCTCAGCCTTGGGGCAGCAGCAACTTGCCTTCCTGCCAACAAGCTCTGTAGGTTTTATGTGTTAGTTTACTCTAGTGATTAATAAAACATTGGATACTTAATGGGACTTGTCAACCTCTGCATCCAGGAGAGCACACGTCTCCTGGAAAACAGTGGCAATATTCTCAATTATACGGTTGGCATCGGAGCGGGCGCTCAGGACTTTGTGCAAGGCACTGTAGGCACATCGCTGAAGGTGGATCAGGTCTTAGGTCATTGCTACGAGACATTGAGAGCACCAGATGCTCATGCGAAGGTAAGCCAGGCGAGATTTAAACAAAGTGCTGCGGTACTAGAAGCAGCCTGGTTACAGGACAGAGACGGCTCAGTCCAGGCTGGCATGGCTGGACGGCGCCTGTCACCCAGCCCTGGGAGTTGTCCCTGCACCAAGGGCTGAGCAGCAAAACCCCAAGTTAATGGGGACTTTGCTGGAGAAGTACCTGCTTGCAACGCTATCCGCCTGCACTTTTTTATTGAGCATATGTTTTCCAGCTACGCTTCACCCGTGCAAGCGTTCATCAGCCCCACGCTTATCTGCATCCTGGCCTGTGCTGACTTGGCATTTTTAGGATGTCAATGGAAGAAACATCACACACATGTGCTTTAGCATCATCGTATGTCAGAAGCTCAAGGTCCGCAAATCTACTCCCTCCCTTCCCCTGCACTTTTTATGCATTTTACCAAGTAAGCAGTTTTGCACTTAAATTTTCCTTCACAAACACTTCCTTTTGAGCTAATCTTAATACTCAGGAAAAATGCAAGTCAGACAGCACAGGAGAAGGAAATTTTCTATTTCCAGAGGAGATAGCGCGTTCCACACCAGCATGCGTGCTCGTTAGATGCCCCTGTGATAATTGCCACAGAAAAGCCTCCTGGAGGTAGCCTGCAGAGCAGCGAGGATTTTTTCTCTCACTGTCCCACAAAGCCCATGCCGAGGGAGGAGGTGACTCTCCTTCACCGTTCCTTCTCTTGCTGAGCAATCCCTGCACGGGCAGAAACCTCAAGTTCAGGTTTCACAGGATGCCCAGGGCAGCGGAGAGAGCAGCTCCAGTGCACAGAGGACCAGGGGCTGCCATGGGGGCTGTTTCCCCCTAGGAAGTGGGGCTGGTTCACCCACCACCGGCAGGGAGGAGGGCAGGGGGAGGCAAGAAGCCAGTGGAGAAGAAATATCAGTTTTTAAAGACATGCAGGGTTCCCTGGAGCCCCTCAAGCCAGAGCCTGCAGCAGTCTGACCCCACTCTCCTGCAGGGCACCTGCACCCCAGGAACTGGCCAAGCTGTGCCCACTGGCAGCAAAGCCCACTTCAGATGGCTTCAGAGGCTGGAGAGGCTTTGAATATTAATTTACAGGCACTGAAGTTTCTTAACACTTATTGTAGGGCTAAATCAAATGAGGGGGGTGGATAACATTCACAGGCTGTGGCTTTTCAGACAGGGCTTCGTCAAATGTGCAGCCTGTAAAAGGCAAAGGCCTGGGTGGACAGACTTGCTAGCTCTGGAATAAAGCACACTCCATCCAGGTTTGAGTTCAAATTATGTTTTCTAATGTACCACCAGAGATTTTTGCTCCGTTGTTACTGTGCAAAAGGATTTGTAATGGAATGGAGATTTAATCTATTATTGATTATTGCATTATTAAAAAAATAAAAATAAAATTAAGTCGGTCTCTTTGAAGGACAAGGCAATATATTTTAAGAAACTGTCACGTTTCATAGTAACTCTTAAAAAAAGTCTTTATTGCTGTTCCCTTTCCCCAATACAAATCTTATTGCCAGAGACAAAGTTCTACTCTTGTGCTGTTTTAGAACTCATTGTTTTATTCTGTAACTGTCCGCTACAGTCCCTGCAATCAGATTGCCCCCAGTATCACCTACTTCTCCCTTTGTCACCTGCCGGCACTCCCTTCCCCTTGCATCTGTCTGGGGTCACATCTTTCTGCTCGTCAAATATACTCTAACTTCAGCTACCACCTGGGGTTCCCTTTATCCTACATTCCATCCAAAAAAAAAAAACCCATACATATATAGAACACTAACTCTGTACTTTGATCATAAACTGTCAGATTAAATGCTCTAGTTTGGAGACATTTAAAATTCTTTGGGGCAAGAGCTTTACATCCCATACCATGGTGCTACATGAGGTTTTAGTGCTTTAGAATTGCGAAATGGTGAAGACAAGAGGTTGGAAAACCAAACAAAGCCAACTCTGATGCATTTTTGTAGGCAGGCAGAGGGGTGGAAAGAAGGCGTCGGAGCAAGATAGCACCTGCACACAGATACCTGCAGAATTGAACCTGCGTGCTAGAAGGAGGGAGCGTCTCAGCTCAGCGGGTGCCAGGGACTTCCTAAAATGAGCTGCCAGAGCCCTGTCTTGCACAGGGTGTGGAAAGGGTCAGGTCCACCACGCGTGGCCGTGCAGGGCCAGGGATGGTCAGCTCAGCGCCGCAGCCGCCGGCCCGGTGCTCCCCCACCAGCCAGGTTGTGTGTTGCTCACATTTTATGGAATGCATTTTTACAAGCAACCCGATATTAAACCCATGGTTTTTTGGTAAAATGTATGTATTAAGGTTCACATCATAAAAAATACACAGGATATGCAACACAGTCAAGCTAACAGTGTTGGAACCTTACCTTTTGGTATCCTTTATATTTTGTTATTTTAACTGCAAATCTAAGTCTACTTAAAAATCTAAGCGCTACTTTAACAGAGGTTTTATTTTGCATCTTGTACAATTAGACTGCTCAACAGTGGTTTGGGATAAGAGTGCATTGGAGATCAAAGCCTTGTAGCTACATTTTCCCTCATCACCTGGAGGACCACAAACAAAACTATGCAGATGTAGATTGGTTTACAGAAACCTCATTTAAGGTGAAAAATCCTGCTAGCTATAATCACTGGATTCTTAACAGATGTTGTGCTGGAGCCAGCAGCTCCATGCTATGGCATCTATTGTAGAAGAACAGTATTTAGTCACAAGACATTTCTTTCATAGCACACTAAGACACTTGAACCCCAAGGAAAAAAAAAAAAAAAAAGAAATAATTTCATTTATAATACATTTAAAAGCAACCTTGAACCTGGAGCTGTTAAGAACGGGCTTGTCACAAAAGCATCTAACTACAGAACTCTCAGACACCTCCCTGCCTCCCCACAGGCTGAGAAACCCAGTCCCAGCTGGGGAAGATGGAGTGGAAATGCTGTGAGTCATGGCAATAATGTCACCTCCCTCTGATCACACAGCCAAAGGGCTGTCCGGAGGAGCGAGCCACAGAGTGGGGACAGGCAGGAATACAGGCACAACTCTCGACAAGCTGCGACTTTTGTATCCCAGTGTGCCAGCTATGACCGAGCACTGGTTGCAGTTTCTGCAAGTGCTGGAAGGGAGCAACTGAAATGTCCATGATTTCAGAAAAATAATTGGTCTGAAGATGCTGAGGGGAAAAAAAAAAAATTAATCAAGCCAGTTTCTGACCAGATTTTAATCTCAATGGCCGGGTTTGAGAAGGGACGCGTTTCAGCCATTCTGTCAGCTGAATAAAAGTGAAAACAAACCAGAATTATGACTTTGTGTTGCGGCCATATTTTCCGAGTCACTCCAGACAACACAGAGAGTTTAGAAATGAAGAAACTCCCAAATGCTCCTGAGGAGCATGCCCTTAGCTCCAAAACACAGCATGGTGGAGCTAGGCACCTCTGCAAATCCTCCCCTTACAGATGCACCGGCAGCAGTAGCGCCATGTGCCATCCATCAGTGGTTGCACCCTTGCTCTCTCCCTCTTGCTCTGCATGGTCCAGCCCCTCGGGTGCCCAGACCATCCCCACAGCCGAATTCCCCAGCCACCCTTGCTGCAGAGCCACGCTCCGTCCTGCAGGCACAGCGCTGAGACACAGGGCCCCTTCTACGCTCGGCGGCCGATAAGCAGCACTCACTTTTCAGATCTCATAAATCACAGTGTCAGGCAGCTTTTACAGTCTAATTGAGCCCGGAGTCCTTCAATAATGAGCCCTTGAGAAGTGGGGGCAAGAAAGCATTTCATAAACCCGAGCTCAGCAGGGTTTTTACCCTTGCCAAATACTGCTACCCCCAAGGCATTTTTTGTTGAGCACACCCAGCAAAACAGCAACCATTGGCCAGCAGTGATTAAGTGTCAGGTAAGTGTGTCAGGTAACTACATGCAAAGCAAACAATGCTCACCTGTAGTGAGAAAATAAGTCACCCAAAGGCCAGAGAGATAAGGCAAATCCTGCTCTGGATGTCTTCTCAACTCTCATGTCTCCAGTTTGTGGAAATGAAACGTTACAGCCTGTTAACTCCCCAAAGCCTGGAACAACACAGGATCTTATCCCTCAGCAGAAAAGAGACTTTACAAGAGGAAGATTAAAAGACCAGAGCTACCTGATCCAAGTTTGAAGTTCTGCCTTGAGGGTGGTTGGACTAGATGACCTCCAGGAGATCTCCTGGATCTCTCACACTCTGTTCTGGTGCGATTCCATGAGAGAAAAATCACATCTTCACCTGACCGTGCTCGCCTGCAGCCGCATACCCATTCCCAGCCAGACGTGAAGCAATGAGCTCGACAGACAGACTACCCACCATGTCCCTGGGTGAATTATCCAGAGGAACGATTGCTAACATCCAAGGCAAAATGACCTCCTCGTCTTCTCTTTCAACCAGGCCCATCTTCACCTCCCATCCATCAGAATTCATCACATTTATCCAGGAAATTACCTTGCTCCCAGATATGCTCATTAAGCTCTTTGCTTAGATAGATAAGGAAGATTGAACTCCTTCAGTTTTCACAGACTTCAAATCAGTTCTGGTAGTTCTGTACACTTTTTAGCCTAAGTAACTTCCATTTTAAAATCACAGACACTGAAGCTCAGCAATTGATAACTGATTGACAGTTGTGACAAAACCCAGCAGCGATAACCTCTCAGCACCTTCCAAAGAGATCTCAGCAGATGCTCACCTTGGCAAAGGCAGATCCTGGCACAAAGACCACAGTCCTGGATGATCCCGAATTACTTGCCCAGAGCAGGATAGGCATCACTGTAAATTTAAGGACCCTTTCTAAGGGCCTTCAAGAACTTATATTTAGAGCAAAAAGAGGTGGGGGAAGAAGACAAGCTGAATGAACAGGGCAATTGTTTGCAAGCATGCAAGTGTTAAAATAAGTAAGCAATCAGAGGTGCTAGGTTTAAAATGAACCACACCTTTAAATACTCAATCAGTTAATTGTTAACATTTGCTTCAAGCAGTCTGTTAATTAGTCCATGAATGGCTTCTTTCATCATCCTTTTTTAAAGGTTTTCTCAATTCCAGCATCTTTATTATTTGCATTCATATTGAATCATCTCAGTGTAGACAGACAAAAAGCTTTCTTAAGTAGCAATAGTTTTTTCTCTTCTTCTCCTTTTCTTCTGCAGCACATAGGTTTTTTGTCTTTCATTGTTCCTTGTCCAAGAGTGTATACTTACTGGAACAGTGCTGGGAGTTTTCGACATGAATTTAGGAAATTCAGACTTGCTGGGACACTGGTATATAAGCATGGATACATGAAATAGGAAAGGATTTCTTTTACCTCATGTATACATGTTTGGAGGTAAATTTCTTTAATATTTGACCATTTGCCTTTGCAAATCAGCAGCATTCCTGCAGATGGAGGAGACTGCTGCAAAGAGGTACTGAAAATGGACAGTCCAGAAAGCAAGGTCACGGGAATATCACGGCCAAGTTGGAAAGTGTCACTCATACCCTGTTCATTCTTTCCTTGACATCAGCTCAGCACCAGAAGGCAACACAAATATTCAGGCTCCGCAATTAAATCACTCTATCTCCCTCTTCTTGATGAAATGGCTTACCAGCTGTAACAGGTACGTCAGACTGCCGAGGGCTGAGCTAGCATTGTGCCAGCACCCCCAGATGCTTTACATGGGCTTGCGCTAGGCTCTCGAAAGTCAGATCGTTCCATTGACTTTGGTGAACCCAGGATAGTGCGAGTGAGAGAAGCCTCCAGCCAAACCTCTCCAAACCCACCAAGCATTGGCTGGGAAGGAAAGCTCGAGGCAGCAGATCTGCTCCCGTTCCAGGGAGACCAACCTTATAAGTTCATGCACATCGAGGAGCGATAACATCGATGCCTCTTCTGAGACAGATTTAAGGTTGGCATCGGGCCCAGGGATTTTGCAATTCACTTCTATTCTGTACAAAGTACTGCCTTGAAATATGTTCCCTCTATAGATATTTACATTTTCCTTTTATTCCAACGTTAGGTACAAACACTTTGCAAGGAATACGTCTCCCTCTCTGCTTCCTACCATCCCTCCTCTTTCCTGCCTGCTCAGTCCCCACATTACTCAGAGCCCTGGGTAAAACTCTTTTCCATGCTAAATATGCATCCAACCACTGTTAATGAGCTTTGGCCAGCTCGCAAGGAGTTTTGACAGGCCTGTTGAACCGGTGCCAAGCAGAGATGAATGTTTGGCTTGGACCAGCACAATGCTCTGTTTGTCTCATTGTTGCATTGGAAGTGTTAGCAAACTAATGTGACAGGATGGAGACGCGTACAACTGAAAAATGACTGAAAATATAATTCCATGTCAGCAGTGACTCCTTAAGGATTATTTGTCTCCAGTGACTTTCAGGGAACTTTTCCTTAAGGGCTTAAAATAAAGACAGGTCTGTGTGCTCAGGGAAAGCGATCAATTAGTTTCAAACCTAGATGTAAGGAGCTGCACTACTCTGCTCTCGCTTCCTAAGATTTACTTCTAAATCAACCAGGCACTCTACCACAATTTTTTTTAATTTTTTTTTTTTTTCCTTTCCAAAAACCCGTGACTTTGGCTGCTTGCACAGCCCTGTAAGAGCCTGAACTCTGCTCTGCTCCCTGGTATGTGGATGGGCCCCAGCAAAACCTGTAATGGGCAACCTCCAAGTCTGCAGGTATAGGAACTGCCAGATGAGAGCAGATGATGTTCAAACAAACACAGCCAGTACCACCACTTCAAGAGCAGAGCGATGGACCATTCACCACGGACCGTTACAGAAGGAGGCAGAGTATAAGGAGTGAAGAACAATCTTTACCACTTACCTTTTTGCCTTCTGGCACTCTACTGTGTAGAGAGACCTGTGGAGCTGGAGACTATCTAAACCATCATGTTTAGTAGCCCTTTTGGGATCCAACTCCTTCCGTGTTCTTCTGGGGTCTTTTTGCTTGTTTGTTAGTTTTGGATCTGATCTTCATTGTTGTCTCTGCAGCATCATTTTTCCCTTTACATCAGACGAAGGATTTTATCTTTAAAAAAAGCAGAGTTATAGTCAGCCTCATGTTGTTCTTTCCATCAGAAAGGCAGGGTCACTCAGGAATCCATTTAAACTTACCTCCCGATGTTTGTCCTCTCCAGACAGGGAGGAGTGGGCTTCCCAAGCAGCTTTGGTGCTGGGCTTGCATGTTTATTTGCAGGCTGGTCTTCTGGTTAGAGAAGAGACATAGGAGTCTGTTGACTGAGATTCAAACACCTGCTCAGCTGCAGATGTCCAGCAGCTTCACCCACTTACAAGATACACTTTGCTTTTGATACACAATAAAATGAATTTTCTTATGTGCTTACATTAAAAATATTTGCAGAATTGTTACCTTAATGATGGGGTCCCAATTCCCCGCTTATAAAACATTTCTCCATCCTTCGGGCTACCATTTATAGGATTTATAGGATAATAAGGCAATCTGTTAGATTTTGAAAAGGTATTTAGACCTCTAGATGTGAAGGCATTAATTTAGTGAGACTTACAAAAGGTACCCAGCCCCTATTGAAAGTCAGGAGGAGCTGAGAATGTCACTTAGGCTTTTCTGCAAATCCTACTAAATGCTTATCTATTGCTTTCAAGTCTTATAAACCTTTGTAAATCTGGACCATGACTGTAAACAATATTGTTTATGTGCAATAAAGGTGGATACCACGCCCACCCCCAGAATTACGAACTGCATACGTACCCACTTACCTAAAGGAATACTCAGTGTCACTGTACATTTTAGAGTTTGTTTCTTTCATTTTTATAGCTAGCATTGCACTGATAAATATAGCTGTTTAGCCAAAGTCAATGTACTGGAGGCAGAAAAGAGATAAACCACAAACATTTATTTGGACTCCTGGTGCAATAGTATATATACTAAAGTTCATTATAAAAATCATGTAAAATAGTCTCTGTAGCGTAAGGCTGGCTTTGCAAATCCTTTTAATTATATCCATATTTTCAATTGCCTCTATGTCAAAAAGAGACGAGCGGGTGCTAAACATGTCCAGTTTGTTGGGCTTTCGTTCAGCTTTTCAAACCACAGAAAGATTTTTCGAAAACTTGAGTCTTCTTATCTTGTCACAAGCTATTATTTTTTTACGCACATGACAGTTTACTAGCAACAGAAAGTATAAATATATATTTCACTCTTAGGAAAATTGCTAGGATCCTTGTCTAAAGCTCTCAAAGGGACTGATAGGGTCGGCAGGTTGTCATTGGGAGAATTCCATGTGCAGATGCTGTCGGTGCAGCTCTTTGGGGATGATGACTTGGTTGCTGCACGTTCTGCTCATGCAGGGACTAGCACAAAGGGGATTTGCTATAACGCCACCAGCAAGGACTACAAACTTGGAAAAAGATTTCATGAAAAGTCTTGTTTCCATTTTGTAAACCTCTGGTCCACTTCTGTGGAGCTTTTCCATGCTCTCCTAATGAAAACTGGTTCCCAGGAGCCACATATTGCTGCTGAAAGCTGGGGCTTTGGTAAGCACAGGAAAAAAATTGATATTGCATAAAAAAGATAGTGATGGAAAAATTTAACAACACTGATTGTTTAGGCTTTCTTCCCCTTTTCAAAATGAAACACTTTTTAAATCAAACCTTTTTTTCACTGGGAGCTTTGCGAGCACGTTTTTTCACCTGGTTCCAATCTAGACACTGTTGCAAGGCAAACGAAGAGCGAGAGCATCCGGTGAGGGAGCAGGCGAGAGTGCGCTTCCAGCACAGCAAACCTCGTGCTTTCTGAATTCCTCACCAAATCCTGTCACTTATCACAAAGGAGCACAGAATAAACATGAGTTGATACACAACGTAAACCCTCCAATGCATGGAGCAGCTTGGAGGGGTGGTAGCAAATGGCCTTCCCTCCAGACTGGTAGTTTGGTGGCTGGAAGGCACCGAAACCTCTTTCTCCCTGCCGATGGATTCATGGATTTACATCAAACAAGATGGCAATTGGGGTCCAGTCGCTGCTGAAGAAACGGTTCCTTCAGAAGAAGCCCAGCAAAACATCATTGAAGCATAGGACTGGGAAGGCTCAGGAGGGGTGAAGAGCACCACCAATACCCCTGAACCCTGAAGCATCAGGGGACTTGTTGAAATGAGCAGGTGATCCAGCAAGAAGGACTGTAGTGCAAGCTATGGAGAAGAGCAAACCAACCAACCATCCACAGAGCAACGCTGCCTAGCCTGGCCCGGGATGGGGATGGGGCTGTCCTTGCCCATCCAGCTGCACCCACAGGGCTCCATGCCCCGGCTGCCAAGTGCCTGCCCTTGCTGCACCCCCTCTGCAGCTCTTCAAAGGGAGAGGACATGAAAACAAACCCCATAAGTCAAATATCTATCAATGCTACAAACCCCAAACCCCTCCTGGCACAGCTTATGACCAGGGGAAGCCTGAATCCATGGAGGGAAGGAGCAAAGTTTAGATAAACCAGGTTCCTCTCTCCCTCCAAGCTGCGCCAAATCCCAGCACTTGGCACCCGAGACACTGGTCCTGCGTGGCTCTGTGGTCCTCTCCACTGGCTTATCAAACTCCATCTTGAAACAATTTCAGCCTTGAACAGATTTGTTAAACAGGGCAGTATGAAGATCAAGGAATAAAGATGAGGAAAGGCAAAATTAGATTAACGCTGTAGATAGCTTTTGAGTATAACTAATGCCAAATAGCCAGAGGGCAACATGTCAACAATTTAATAGGGCACAACGTAAAATAATGTTTTCAAAACAAGCACTTCATTGGATGCTTCCCTTTTGAATCAGATAAAGTGTATCACTACAGACAGATTTGCTTTGATCTGTTCTGCAGCAGCAGGTCAAGGGTGTCTAAAGCAGCTATTCAGAGCTTGTGAGTAATAGAATTAAACAGCTCAGATCACTTGATACGTCTCTGAGCTCCTGGCATCCTCCAGATGTGGGGCCGGCCCCCGGGGTGGGGAGCCGAGCCCCGTGCCCCCAGCTGGCACATGAATTGGGTGCTGGCTCTGAGCCCGGGCTGCTCATGCCACTCCCGAGCTCCCACTCCTCTGCTGCCCACGGAGCCTGGCAGAGGTTGGCATCACTGTCACGCATGAGTGGCAGCTCAGGGCCAGTGTTGTCTGGCAGAGAGACCAACCCCAGCTCACCTATACACTCCCATCAGTTTAAACTAGGTAGCAGGGAGGTGTACAAACCCACCCTGAGGTCTCCCGGGGCTGGGGAGGGATCTGAAAGTCAGGATTTCTGCACCCGTGTTTGTGCAGAAAGCATCTCTATTTCTAGGAAGCTGAGGCAGCACCTACCTTCGTAAAGGATTTGTCCTGCACAAATTAATTCACATTAGTTGTAGGCATAGCTAGATATTTATGAAACCTGATTGTAGTAAGGATGATTTAAGCCCAAAGTCATTTTCCACCCATGCTAAAGGTAACAAGCCCAAACTCTGCCATGCCTTTTGCTGCTTCTTGCACACAAGGCAGTTAGGGGGCTGCACACAGGATTTTACATTCGATGACCCATTTTTCCATGGCCAGCAATGGGGAAGACACAGCAGTCAGTGCTGTACAGTACAAAGGAGAGCTTGCGGCTGCGGGGAGGGTGCAGCCGGGAGCCTGATCCTCACACACAGCACAGACCAGCTGGCAGCAGGCAGCGCTCCTGTGGGCTCACCTGAGAAGAGCCAGGCCACAGCAGATCTGTTCGTACACCCCTTGCAGAGCACGCAGTGCCAGGAGACAGTTTTACCTACTCTCTTATTCCAGTGGGTGAGAAAGATGCTTGTGGGGCAGAGCTCTCCCCTCCCCTGCAAAAGGAAAGATGATGTGGGGGATGGAGGCAAATAATAGGGGGAAAGATTAAAACAGAGCATCAGATACGTCTCTCATGGCCGCAGTACACAGCACCACAGCACGCCATGATATTTTGCTGCCTATCTCTGCTCTCCCAGCTGTAAAATTTAAGTAGAGGCTAGATTAGCCCATCCACTGCACACCTAGCAAAGGAGGTGCCACGCAAAACACCTCTAGAAGGTCCAGCCACAGAAGATGCCATCTCCCAACCCAGGAGATGATGGCATCAGGCTTGCGCTTGGTAGGGACTCCACACAGTAGTCTCTGCACTCTCCCAAAGCACAGGTACAGATTTTAAGAGCAAGATCAGGTTAAGAGCCCTTGCAAGCACCACCAGCGTGAACAGGAGGAGCCACGCAGGAGTGCTGCGAGAAGCCCTGTGCACCTTGGCCACCACGCTGCCGGGGCTGTAGCAGCTGCCGGAGCTGTGCGGGGGCCTCGGGGGACTGCCTGGGAATGAAGGCAATAATAGGACTCATTTATCTTTGGGATGTCACCCTGATAGCATGCTGCTGGCGCGGCACCGGCACACGCTGGGTAGCTGCTGTGTTCACTGGCTGGTACCTGATGGGAAAGGGCAGCTGGCACAGGGCCCCTCTGCACATTTTCCTGTGGATCGGATGGCTTTTGAGGAATTATAACCTTACCTCATTTCAAAATATTGGGAACTTCTCATTGGTTTCTTTTTTTATGCTTTTATGCTCCTGAAGGGAGAAGCGGGCTCTATGCAGCCCTGTTAAGGGGTACACACTTCATCCAGCTCAGCCAGGCATTCCTTCTTGTTCAGTTTTAATTTACCTGAGGCACGAGGAGCTCACCATTTCTCTTGGCATTCAGGCTTGCTCTCCCATCAGCCACTCATCTTTCCCTCCCAAATCGCCTGACAGTTGTCCCAAATTGTCTGCTCACTTCAGCCAGCGTCCCTGCAGCCCTTCGGTGCCCAACAGAGGCTTCTCCCAGGAACAAGCTGTCCCACGCCTCCCCAGCACCCGGCCACCAAAAAGTCCAGGGCTTTGTCAGGCATTTGCCCAAATTCCCTCTTTGCACACAGGAGCACCCAGCCCAGTGAAGCCACGGCTGGGATGAACCTTTGCTTGCTCATGATGCTCCTCCAGGAGCTTCTCAAAGCGACAGGTTTTGCATCTGTTAATCAGCTTTGCTTTCTCCAACGGGCGCTGAGGAGCAGTTTGCTTTCACAGGCTGTCATGTCTCAATTAGCCCTGTACCTTTGGTGGGGGAGCGTGTGACAAGGGGCCACGGGGTCTCCACAGCTTTGTAGCTTTAGCATGGAAAGGTAAATTCATCTGCAGTGCCAAGTGGTGCTTAGAGCTGCCCCTTCCCTGCAAGGGACTGGCCCTAGACAAGGGACACAGAGTGGTGGGTGCCACAAGGACCCCTAAGATGAAAGCAGAGGCCTCTCCTCATCCTGACGACCCAAACAGAAAGGCGATTCGACAGAGGCAACGCTCAGCAGAGACCTGCCTGGACCACGTCTAATGACAGCCCTTAACTGCAGCCCTGTTAATCAGATGCTGAAGGCAGGCGGGTCTAAACCTTGCTCTGCCACAGATTTTAGTGCTTTCTGCAGAGCTGCCTGACAAAAGAGCCTCTGCCCTGGAGACCAGCATTTAAAAGAAAAGCAAATACCAAGAGGACCTATAAATTCTCCACCTCCCGCTGCTGGAGCAGCCCTAATTGCTCATCCAGCAGCGGCTTGTTCCAGCTCTCAGCTCATCCCTCCTGCAGCCCAGCAACCCCAACCTACCTGCCTCTCATAACGCTGAACCCCTCCGTGCCTCCCTTTCCATCACTGGGAATGGGCTCCTAAGATTACCCCGACAGCTCGGCCGGCCCCACGGCTCTGACCCTAAAGCCAGGGGCAGAAAATGGGCAGGCAGAGACGGAGGAAAGCCGCGGGCTGCGTGCTGCAAGACGAGATCGGGGAAGGAGAACAAATTTAGCCCTGACTCAACCGGGGTAAATTTGCTATCTTCAGAGTGGGGCTTGTCAGGGGCTGCGCCAGCTATGTGGATTAATGGGGAGGGTTTGATTGCTGTGCCGATCTGCATTCAGTGGCCCGTCGTCTCCCAGGAGGGAGCACCCGAGCTGGGGCTTTGCCCATCACCTGCTTCCAACATGGAACACACGGGTTTTGCAACTGTGGCTGTGAGGGTGGCACTAATCGCTAATTACTATAGCTTGTAATCAGTGAGAGGCATGGCTAAGGGTTCTCTACCCAGAAAGCTCCAACTAGCTGTCCTGACATTTTGATGCCAATTACCAAAATGCCTGCGCTAGAAACAGCTATAATTGATAAGGCAGGTCAGCAAGTGTTAACAAAGCTGAAATTTGGACAAAAATGGAAATGAAAGTTTGTGAAAACGCGAACAATTTTTCCTCTCGCTCTAATAGTTGGATATAACTGCACGTTATTTATGGCGCTTTTTTCTATTACAGATGCTGAGGAAGAAATGAATGTCCGCTTGGAGGTATGTGCTCTGCAGAGAGGGGAACAAACAGGAGCGCTCCAGCTTGGCTTTCCCCTCCGCCACGGCAGCAGGGCTGCTGTGAAATGCACTGCTGGTGTCCTCACCAGGGCCTCAATGGTTGCTCTTCCGCGTGCTCCTTACCTGCTTGCTCCTTGCTATGGCAACGCCCCAAAATATTGGAAGGAAGTAGGTAAAAAGAGCCATTCAGGGAAACTTCATCTGAGCTGTATAGCAAAATTCCTGAAGTACAGATGTAACCTTTTACTGTTTTACTTCTCTACCTCGATTTCCCCTCTTACACAAGAAGAGGACCATTTTTATCTAGCCCTCAGCTGGGTGCCACCTTCAAGGAGGACACCGCCACCCCATCATTAATTTGGGGAAAATCTAGTTTTCTGGGTGACAGCCCATTGCCTTTACAGAAGGACAGACCGGTAGGCGCACGAGCACAAAACACTCGCGCTTTCTACTAGCTGTTAATGAGTAAAAGCTATTTTCTTCCTCCATGGCCTTTCCCTCCTGACAGTTTTGGCTCAGCCATCTCCTCCTGACACGTGCCGTTGACAGCACGGCTGGCAGAGGGGAGGATGATTGCTCCGTGAGAGCACGCTCCCAAGCCCTGGACCGTCGGAGCAGGAATGCACCCTGGGTTAGGAGTCAGCTCTGTTGGCACCATCGCTGATTTGCTACTTGTCTTATTTAAATTATTTATTACAAGAGAATTGCCAGGCACCTGAGCTTGAAATGCTGGAAATAAATTAAAACACCCAAATGGAGGCGAACTCGCTTGACCCCATTGGCTCAGCGACAAACCCAGGGCAGGGGGGCTGTGCACAAACCTTGCCAGACCTCCAGCCCCAGGACAGGACTGTGTGGGGTGACCCCTGGCAGGACACGTCCCTGCCCACTGCCACCTCCCAGTGGGGCTTTCAGCAGCAGCGGCTCCCCGTCACCGCAGCACGGGCCACCTTTGGAGCCACCAGCACGGCCGCAGGGCCCTTTCCGGAGCTGAGCCTTGTCTCAGCCACCTTCGATCAGCCTCGCTCACTGGGCCAGTGCAGAGGCAGTCCCGCACGGGCAGGTCCGGCTTTTCCCGGCTGCACTGGGGCTCTCGCACCTCGCAGCTTCCCAGGCTCCGGGCTGGCTTTGTACCTTTGTTCTTGCAGCTGAGTTTTCCCTCCCTGTCTCCCCTTGCCTGCTGCGCGCAGCGTTTGATTTGTGACGGTTTAATACAAGATCTCTGAGCGCAGCCATTACACCCCCAGCAGTGGTTTCCTCTAACAGTTCACAACCGGAGCCGCTCAAACCCACCGAGTGCAGTTTATTCCAGCATTGGTAAGTCAGTTTGGGTCAGTCCCGTCTCACAGCCATTGTGTTTTACCCTAAAAGCCAAATGCAGAGGACACAAGGGAAGGGAAAGGGAGGGCAGCACGCTGCCCTTCCCCATCCCTCGCCCCTGCCTCCCTGCCCAGCAAAAAGGGGGATTCATCCTACCGACTCCGCAGCATTTGACATAGAAGTGTGCGTGTGGCATGGGTGTTGCTTGTAGGGTTTTCGGGAATTATACTAACAGTTAAGCTTTTGATGCACAGTGTTTGGAAAGGTGGAAGCTGGGTGGCCCAACATGCCGAGCTGGCCCACCAGCAGCCATGGGCTTGGCTTGGTGGCATCAGGGAGGAACCACCTCCATTTTGGCAGGAGCCCATGGCTAGGCACGTTGGGGGGGGGGGGGGGAAGCACCAGGCTGAGCCCGCTTTCTCAAGGTATCTGGCGGAGGTGCCACGTTTTGCATCCCACGTGCTGGCACAGACCAGGCGGGGCAGGACCAAGCAAGTGCCCACAGCCACCCCAAGCCCAGAAGGATGGGACGCATCCCATCCCCTCCCATCTCACCCCAAGGTGCACGGTACAAGAGAAAACAGCCAGGGCAGCTTTTTTCCTCCCACAAACCAACCAAAGAGCAGATGGAGGGGAAAATCCCTCCTCTCAATTCCTGCTAGACTAACATTTTACCTGCAGAATTGAGGTAGGAGGCTTTTAAATGACTTGTAGGTGGATCTGGTTCTAGAAACATTTCTGTTTTACAACAAGTCTTTGCTGTTTGAAGGAGGCGGGTGTAACAGCAAACAAGGAAATGGTTAACTGCAGCCTTGGGTTTGCACTTGCTTTCCCCAGGATGCTGAAATGTAGGAATTCAGGGGTTGCAGTCACAAATTTACCATTAAAGCAAATGCCCGTTTATCCATTTCAAGGGTGGGTTTTCTTTAAAGCTTTCATCCTGGCAGAGATATTTGAGGAGCTAAAAATAGGCAGCAAAGTCACGTGAAAACCTCCGGATGTGAGAAATCACATAAAAGATACGAGCGTGAGTCCCTGTTTCCTTGGAAATAATAGTAGTAGTAATTCTTGAATGTGAGGTTGTAATGGTGAGATCTGAAACCGGCCCGCCGTTCTCCGAAACCCTCTGTGAGCAGCCAGGGCAGGGTAAAACCCAGGTGCCAAGAGAATAAACTGCCCTGGTGCACAGCACTGTGCGAGAAAAGCCCTCCCTTGCAGAGCTCCGGAGAACGAGCTGGTGCCAGAGGTTTCCACGTGTGCAGGATCAGACCCAGAGCCATTGCTCAGAGGGGACGGGAGAGCTCAGGCAGGGGGGATGGCACAAAGCTCCCCAAGACCTCCGGCGCCAGCTGATGAAATTTTGATTGAAGGTTTCATTTTGGGATGAGCCCAAAGGAAACCCCTCAGTCACTGCACCCCAAAACTTTGGGTCTGGGTCTGGATTTAAATTCAGATCTGCAGCTGGTGCTGGGTGGGAGGGCTGGCTCCAAGCCTGGGACTTGGACACCTCTGGGGAGATTTTAGATCGGGACCCAAGTCTGTGGCATGAGCCCGTCGCTGGTGGGAGTCAGTGAGCTCAATGACAGCAGCAAAGGGCTCTCACCCATCCACACAGAAATTGCTTATATTTAAATTTTAACATCCTCAGCCTGAGCACTTGAAGGCACTGAACACACTTAGCTCCAGCCGATCCCTGGGGACCTGAGCGATGCTGAGCATCGTTAAAGAGAAATACGGTGACCTGCAGGATGAGACAGCCGGTTTCCTGCAGCTGCTGTGAGGTGCGGGCACCGAGCCATCCTCCAGCCACAGGACCTGCCACACAGGGTACAGCAGTGGCACTACAGCAAACTACAGCCCCGGGTCCTGCACCCATCCGTGCACCACGCTCTGTTTCCCATTCCTGCATTGCCAGCTTGAGCTGCATGCCACCTCCTACAAACCCTTTCTAAATGAGCATCAACATTTAATTTATTTCAAAAAGACTTACTGCTTTGTCTGTATAGATTCTGCACGGGAAGCATGGGTGAAGACCAGTATTCGGATCCTGAAGCCAAACACTCACTGGTTAGTAAATGCCAGAATTAAGGTTTCATAACCTATCCTGCCAAGTCAAAGCTTTGCACTAAGAGACAGCGGTACTCAAACTTCCTGCTAAAACAGTTCCCAATGCCAAGCGTATTATTGGGCATCACTGTTAGTCACCTAGAGCAGATATGGCTAAAATCCTTTCGCTGCTACGATTGTGAAAGAGTCTACTGGCAGTGAAAAACTGCCAAATTTTTCACATTTTTGAGCTGGAAATTCTGCTCCCCTGAGCTAGAGAGATGTCACTCTTCTCCCCGCTCGTCTCCTCTTTTCCTATTGCTGCCATCACAACTATCATCACATTTTCCCATCCCTTTTAGCACAAAACAAGGATGAAAGCAAGAGGAGCAGAGGAGGGACGGGCCACGCGCAGTGCTATGGGTTGCATGCGAGGCCCCATACCCGCACGACTGTGGATCCATCATTTCCAAGTTTCAGCTGGGAGGCACGAGGCCAGACACCCACCCTCACCTACACCCTGGGTTATTCCTTTGAACGTTCAGCTGCAGCCCGGGCAGGCGGTACCCAGCGCTCAGCAGGGCTGGCAGACAGGATGCTGCAGAGACCTTCTCACCTGAATTTTATACTCAGGCTCATCATAAAGACTTCAAAATCTGCCACGAGCACGGATTTTGCTGAAATAACCATCGTGCCTGATGCTCCAGCAGTCCACCATGGCCTGTCCGTCGCTCCATTTGCCAGATGCCTACATGAGGTTTTGTTCTGGATGACCAGAAACCAAATTAGGCTGCATCCAAAGAGACGGTGCAACGTTGCTAGGCAATTACGTCTGGCTGAAAGAAGCTGACAGTCATAGCGAGTTACTGATCTGTGCAGGATGCGGTGATAAGGTTATCTAATTCTGCATATGTGACTGGTACACATTTGTGCTAAATATGACTCCAGCCTCTCAGGTCAAGAGGACTTTGGCTCAACTTTGAAACTGATGGAGCTCGGGAGTGGGGTGGGATGGGGATGCTGGCAGGGCCATCGAGCAGCTCCTGTAAGGAGAAACAAATTATGGGACAACAGAGGCTCCAAAATCATATCCCACTCCTGTTAAAAAAAAAAAAAAAAAAAAAAAAAAAAAAAGAACGTCCACCTTTGATGTAAGGCGAATTGCTTTTCTGGCAGGGAAAATGGCTTTTCCTCCCACCAAGGTGGTGTTATTTGAACAAAATCTTTGTTCTGCATAACAGCAGATACCACCCACGACCCGAGATGGGCCGCTGTGATGCCTTTCCCCAAACGGCCGGTTGTCCTCACCTGGCTGCACCAGTGCTGCATCTCATGGCAGCGTGGCAGGACGGCCACCGTGCCTGTTCCCTGCACTGCCGGCAAGGCACTGGGAGATGCTATAGGTTAATTAGCACTTGCTCATTAGGGCTGGTGCCAGAGGTCTTTGTGGGGAACAGCAGGGAAATGAAAGCTGCTGCAGGAGCAGTCAGGGCTGGAAGGGGAGAAGGCAGGAGGGGACCGAGCCGGGGGGATGTTAGCTGGGATTCAGGGAGCACTCCTATGAATTCTACCTTTTGCTAATGAAACGATACTATCCGAAAAAATGAACTTTGAGGCTTTGACAAACATGCTCGCTTTAGATCAGGCTGGCCAGGGACTACACAAAATTTCACCCTTGAATCCAGCTGATACCAGACACAGAAACCAAGCAGAAGTAAGAGGGCTGTTAAGGCAGAGAAGTAGATAAAGGACATTAAAATGAACTCCTTGGCAAGCTGCGATGCACCAAAGCCTCGAGCACGTGCTTAAGTGCAAGTGTGCAAGCTGTCCCAGTTTCAGTGGCAGTGCTGGCGGTTTCAATCTGCCCGGGGACTACGGAGACTTTGATTCAACAGGTTCCTCCTGGGCTGGGCTGGGGCAGGCAAGCGGCCGGTGGTGGCTGTGGTACTGCAGCAAGCAGCCTCAGCTCTGAAATCATGTGCTGATGTCGTGGCAAAGGCAAATCAAGACCTAATTCATCACGTCTCACTGTACAGGGCACATCCAGCTTCCTCAGAGACCCCAGCTGAGAGAGCAGGAGAATATATATATGTATATGTGTATTATTAAACAACATACCTCGTTTCATCTGCACTTCTTGGGTGGAGAAAGTTTGACACCGATGCCTAGGAGGAGAGGATGCAAAGCACCGCCTTAACACCATCTGAAAAGATAAAACGTGTTCATTTGCCAAGATAACTGTAAGAACAACCTCTCAAGCATCCCACTAGCAGAGCAAGCATGCCCACGCGGCACTTAAGCGTTCGGGGGAGCCGTGCAGCACCTCGCTTTCTGCTCCAAACCTCAGGCTGAATGACAGCGGCCTCCAACTGCTGAGGAAGCAGGAACACGCTGCTCGCTGCCTTGCAGGATCTTGGCTTATAATAGCAATTGGCGCAGAGTCATCCTTATCAGCTAGCACATTAATCTTAATTAACAGATCGACAGCAACAGTTCCTCCCTGAAGCTCCCCTGAGCATTCACAGCCTTTGCTATGCTGCTCCAGCACCAGTGCCATTCCCACCACGGGGAAAAAGGCCAAATCCTGCACAAAACTGGAGCAGCTCCACTGGCTCCAGCCCTCCAACCGCTCTCCCAGGAGGCCCCGCTGTACCCAGCCGAGAGCCCAGAAGCACGTCCCCCCCATAGCTGGGACCAGGACCAGGAGCATCCTCTCCATCCCAGTGCTCCAGGTCCTGGTTTTGGCTGTGATGTAGCACCCACCGTCCCTGAGCTGCCCCACCTCCTTCATCCAGGGACAGGCCCCGGAGAGGAAGGGTTTCCCTCCTGCATGNGGGGGGGGGGGGGGGGACAAAACCAAACCAGATGATCTATGAAAATGTGGTAAGATCACTCTAAATCAAACCCGAACAGCAGGGCCCCTCTCGCCTTCTGCTCCCTGCTGCTGTCAGGGCTGGAAAATCAGTGCTGACTGTCCCAGGATCGATTCACACCCTTGTGCCTAGAGCTGATCAGCTCTTCATGCATGAATAGCGCTAACAGCTGAGAGCTCCAGCGATCAGGGACCCAGGTTTGCATGGGACCATGGGCCCCACGTCCCTGCCACCAGCCAGGGGGCAAGTGTGGACCCTCGGACTGGGGCCACGGGGCAGTACAGCTCCAAGCAAGCCTAAGTCCAAACGAGCAAAGGCTCTAACTTGGTGCGTATGAGTAAAGAGAAGCAATGAAATGGCTGAGGCTCCATCACAGGCAAGAAAGGTAACGGCGCTGGCTGCTGCGGTGTGAATTTAGGGCACAGTAATTCCTGCCAGGTAATTAAAGGGCACAGGGAGAGCATCCATCGTGCCTTGTCTAAGGACTGCCCGGGTCAGATGCAAAGCCAAGACAGCTCAGACTTGGCAGAGCTCAGAGGAGAACGTCATTTTTTCTAGAAAAACAAACAAACAAAAAAACCCAATTCCCTTGTCCAGGTCAGCAAATCCCATCGGCTCTGCCCGGACTGGAGCCACACACACCACAGCTGAAGGAAGTGGTAAAGCAGCACATTTCCCAGAGGAGCAGGAAAAATTACCCCCATTTTGCAAAGGCTGAGCCCCAGCTGCCTGGGGTCGGGCAGCGGCGGACGCTGGCACGCACGGCCGCAGCAGCGACCTCGGAGGACCAAAATCATGACTGTAGTGATCAGCACACTGGAGCCGCCTGAATAAACACTGTTAAATCACTAATGAAAGCATCCCTGGGACTGTGAGTGTCCCCTCCACACCCCTCACCCCCCTCCCTTTGGATGTCACCGCACTAAACCCTTGCGTGCAGCAGCAACCGGGATTAGGGACGCGTTGCTTATGGAGGGCACCCTGGGGGGGCTCATTTTGCCTCCTTGCTTCTTGGCACGGGGCTGGAGCCAAACCTGGGGTGTCTGAAGAACACCCCACGTAACCAGCCGGGTTTGCTGGCAACAGCAGAGTGTTAGGCAGGGCCGCGGGGACAGGCAGAGGCGGCAGTTTCATTGGAGGGTAACTCAGACCTTGCCATATTGCTTTCAACTCCTCGTTATTCCTCTTTTCCTCTTGGCAGCCCAAGGCAGGGCTGAGAAAGCAGAGCCAGAAGTATACTGGAAGAGTCGCTTTATGGCACGTTACTTCAGCTCAACACTCAAAACGTAGCCAGAAGGTACAACCCGGGGACACAGGCTCCAGATCTGCAACAGGGTCCCTGCAGGTTAGGAGAGGATGAGCCGGGGGGGTTAAATTGGAGGCTTAGACCCAAGATTAAGTTACAGCATCTTAACGAGTTGGCACAAATGAGCGGAGGTGCGGAGCCCCCTCTGCCCGGTGCAAACCGGCGGCGATGGGCAGGGATGTGCTCCTGCATCCCGGCGCCAGGCTGGGAGTACGGCCCTGACTCCCTTCTGCACCCAAGCCCTCGAACAAGGAAGGCTTTTTAGTTCACCTTACACTGATTGTTTTACTAAATAAATATGCATAAACCCTTTAAGACAATTTTGCAACCGAACAAGAATTTCATTTTCTTAAAGCCATAATGTTACAGCACAGCTTAAGGTCCAAATATTTTAAAAATACGAACCTGAAGTTCAACTTCTCTGTTTGCACAGATGCTACCAGAAAAGCAGTCTGATTTTCAGAAGTTCCTTTCAGGGGATGCTCAGTATTTGCAGAAGTTAGACCACCATAGGGCAAAGAGGTTAGCTCCAGGCAGTGACTTCTGAAAGCACTGACCTAAGTGTTTTTCCAACATAGCGGGGGGGAAAAACCCATCTCAGCTGAAATACCAAGGCTTTAAAAATTAGTTGCTGTTCATGTGCAGTAGCTCTTGTTATTAAAAACACTATAAAAGTTTTACTGTGCTGACTTAGGGTGCACGTAAAGAACCTAGCTTGTCTTGACAGACCATAAAGGAACTTTTATGACCTATTGGGTCAATGATTTGTGAAGAAGGATTTACGCTGCCATCCGGGGCTGGGATGCACTGCTGCAGGAGGAACACATCAAAACAGCGTGCAGGCCTGAGAGGTGGACCTGCTACAGTTTGGCTGGGTAAACAATGTGTATATCGTGCACGAGTATGTGTATCAGCATACCTGCTTGTTATATAGATTGTGTTAACTCAGAAGGACTTGGGATTACGTGCTGAGTGGATTCAACTGATCAACCTTTATTATTCTGGGGTCACAAGCTGAGTTTTAGAAGAAAACAAAACTTACCTGTGCATCAGTTCAGTTCTCCCCAGGGCTAAAGATTTGGAAACCCAGGCTGAATCCCCAGTGTTGCAATTGTTTTATCTTCTATTGCAAGATGTCGGGAAAACATCAGCTTCACCAGTCCAAGGTTCAGTCTCAACACACTCCTGGAGTAACTCAAGGAAGAGGAGGACCTGACTCAGGGAAATAATATCAGCTCGGAATGACACTGCCAGATCTGTTCAAGACAGATGAAATGGTGCAAAGGAAAGCCCCGCCACGCTGGCAGCCTCGTATCAGCGTCAGGGCTCATTTACCTTTATAAAGCACCAGCATCCACGGACACGCACAAGGGCAGAGCATTGCAGCTGCAAGCAAAGTGCTAATAAAATCCAAACATGTGGTGCACCTTCAGCCTTAGGGACTGGTGAGAGGGGCCCAGGCCCCACTGTGAGTGACCAAAGCTGCTCTGGAAAGGGGACTAAACCCAACTGCCGCCCTCCTGGAGTAGCACTGCCAGCCACCTCTCTCCCCAGCTAGCACAGCCCGTGTCACCCCAGTCCCCTCCGCAGCTTTCGGCTGACCCCCCAGCCCAGGCTCGGCTGCCCAAATTCGTTGTGGGTGTTGGAGCCATCCCCAGGGCTGGGCAGCAACTGGGACAGTAACCCAGAGCACCCAAACCTGTCCACACCAAGGGCACGCTCAGCCAGCACCAGCAATCCCCCGCCCCAGCCGAGGACGGAGCAGGACAATGCCCGGCAGATGCAGACCCCCAGGGAGCTGTGCTCCAGAGCCCGGCGCCCGCGGGAGGGAGACGGCAGCTGGAATGATCAAACGCTTCAAACGTTTCTCTCCCGTGCACCAGCGTGGGCTGAAAGGAAAACTAGTGAAGTCTTTTAAGTGCTGGAGGGTTCTCGCAGCCCTCGCTGCAGGTGGTGCTTCTCCCCAGGGCAGCAGCCAGAGGATCTCCAAGGGATGAGGAGCTCCTTCAGCCTCGGCTCACCCAGGCATCCGTCCTGCTGTGGGGATGCTTGTGCAGGTTGAACATGCAAAGCTGGCCGGGACCCTTCAAGCCTCCCCCAAGGAGCAGCACCCATCTTCCGCCTCCAGCTCCTGGCCCCATCCGTACAGTCAGCATTATGGGTATCGAGGTGGCTGCACTCTGCAGACTTCCTTCCCCAAAGCCCTTTTCCTTTGGCCCTCGACATCCAGATGGATTGAACCAGATTCACCGCACACGTGGCAACAAAATGAAATGGTTTCTTTGGCAACAATAATGAAAGCTCAGAAAAAATTTTGCTTTCTGTCTCATGCGACTTCAGCAGCCCAGGTAACGCAGACCGGGAAGCAGAGAAACTGCAAGCATCTGACTTGAATTACTGCCTCTGATAGGAATCAGACATGCACTCCAGCATGTCTGCTGCACGTTTATTTATTTATTTGGGGGTTGATTGATTTAAAGACTCCCTATTGCCCGAGCAGCAGCGTGGCACAATAATTCACTTGATCTCTGATTTATATTTCATGTTCAAGTGAAGCAGGATGCTTCTGCCCAGCACAAGACTAAGCTGTATACACCAATACCATGCTCGGCAGCTTCAGAGAACCTGGGCATGTACAGAAGTAAAAGCTGAGGCTGCAGAAGGGAGTACGCACAAGATAAAAGCCCTGCTAAGCATCCAAACCTGTATGGCCAGGTTCACAAACCAAAACAGGAACTCACAGATCCCGGTCCCTCTTTGCCCTCTCGCACGATGCTCAGTCCCAGACTGTATTTTCCAGCCAAGGTCCATCCCGTCTCACCCTCTGCCCAAACCGCTCCCCTCACCTTACGGCTCCAACAGCGATCCAGGGGTCAGCGATGTTCAGCCCTGAGCTCTCCAGCCTTTTTGGGGCGTTATGCTGGAAGGCTTCAAGCCTTTTGCAGCTCAGCAGGAGAGAGCACAAGGGCTAAGGCATCCCCCACGACACCCACACTTTTGGCCCTGGTGGGCCATAGATTTCCTATTTGACCCTAAGCCAACTACCCCAGGAGCTCTGGCTGCAGCGGGTGAGGTAATTGCACCTAATTAAGTCCCTCTGTGCTTCTGTCTCCCATATGGGGAAAGGATCAAAGCACTCCCCACTGTACTGCAAAGGCAAGCGGGGCCCCAGGAAGGGTGAGACAAGAGGGGTCTCCTGTGCTGGGGGGGGTCTCAACCAGAGACCCCCCCACTTTCCCTCTGCCAGCATCGCCCTTCCCCTGCGGCCCCTCAGAGACGTCCCCGGGTACTTGTGGCTCCAAGCAGAGAGGCAGGAACCTGTGAACCCCATGGGAGAAAGAGGCAGCAGTGACACCGCCCCATGTCCCATCACCCACAGGGTGCCAGGGACTGCAGGCACCTCCAGGTGCTTTGCTACCACACTGGTGGTATCAAAAATAGATATAAGTTATTTCAAACGTTTCTCCCTCCTTTTTACAGAAATTGTTACATGGAGCAGAGTTAAGATCTGCTATTCTCTGCTCTGCTTCCTACTTGGAAATACCTTCTAGAATTTAAGGAGGATAAAAATAGTAGCATTCAGCAGGAATAGGAGCGAGCTCTTCAGAAGGCACCGTAACCACGCAGAGCCGGAGCCCAAGCCCTTAGCTGCCGTGAATAGTGCTGCCAGTTGATCTCCTTCAAACTATTGTTGAATGAGGTCTTAGCCTCATAATTTAAGGGGATGAAGTCCTTCTTAAAGTTGTGAAGATTTGGGCTTTCCAGATCTATTATTCTATATTAACTTCTCCTGGACAGCCTAATTATGTGAGGGGACAAGGGCTGTTCCCTCCTTCCCCCATTATCCAAGGCCGTTTTTCGCCCCATAAGAGATTTTATTTGTGCTGCACAAAAGATTTATCAACTGCCTTTGTAGCCCTCCCTGCACTAAATCACACTCCTAATGGATAGCCTGAGGTAAGAGCACTACTGTTTATTTTATTTTTTTTTTTTTAATCCATTGACTAGTGTGGTTACATGCACACAGAGCTGGCAGGCTGAGCTCTGCCTCCCCCTCCTCCCTGGACAGCACGGTTTTAAGACTCCCAAGTGGCATTACTTGCACTGGCCAAAATCACAAGGTGCAGCTTATGAAAGCCTCAGCAGGAGCATCTCAAGGTCCAAACACCAATAACAACCCAGGGGTGGCCGGAGAGGAGAGGCAGCCTCCCCTGCTCACCCTCTGCTTTGGGGAGGAATTCACAGCGGTGTCACCAGCTCCGGGCTCCCAAGTCTCTGTCCCCACAGGAACAGATGACCTCCGTCCTTGCCAGTGACTTGGAAATCACCCAAATGCAGAGGTTAAGTTAAAAAATCCCCACCATTTGCCCTAGTCCAGATGTTAAGACTACTGTTGTTAGTGCCAGATAAAGGTGAGGAAAAAAAAAAAAGCAACCTCACTTAAATCCAGTGATATTTGAGATCCGCTCCACCATCCCAGCTTTCAGGAACACCAACACCCTTTTGGCAAACCCAACTTGCAGGAGAACCCATTAAGCACCAGAAGAGTCATTAATTCACTACAAATAAGCTGTTAATCTGCTGTTGGGAAAACATCTCCTGTCGTTCAGCAGGGCAAGGCGCAGGCCCCCTTCTCACACGGAGACATAACTCCTAACCATGTGTAAGTTACGATAGTCAACACATCAGCAAGAATAACTCAAGTGGCTCATTACAGGCTCCTCCTCGAGACTAGGGCTGATGGCGGTCTAGCTTCTCCTGGTTTCTGCCAGGAGACCAGGGCTGCATGTCCTGATCCTTCCATCTCCTGCTCCTCAGCCAGTGTACGGATTTGGGATGGAAAGGGAGCACCCACCTGCAGTCCTTCAGATAAAAAGCTTTTCTCCATTGGTTACAGCTGTCTGGCTGACAGGCAGAGCATGGTGAGCCCACTACACCCAGCTCAGGGGAATCACTGTCTCTACAAGAGTGCGTATCGTCTCATCACTGCTCTCATCTCCACCCGTGCACGCTGCCCAGCCAGTCCTGACCCCACTGCTTTGCAAGGGGCACATCAAGAACCGCAGCCCACTCATCCCCCAGCTGCTCCATAGGCACGGGGATCGCAGCGTCACCTCCCAGTTGTTCTAACTCATCACCTTTAACTCAATCTTTCGACTGATGAAGCCTTTTGGCATAAAAATCTGTGGGATTTTTAACTTTTCACAGGAGGAAAATGATAATTGGCATTTCTAATAGGACTTGCAAGAGGATAGATGGGCCCAGAAGGGCCCAAAACCATAGCTGGTCCTGCTTGGTATGACAAACTGCTGCAGAAAACAAGCGTAAAGGTTTGCAAATCTGTGGGCGAGGGGTGGCCAGCGGGGCCATCTCCCCAGGCCTGCTCCGTGATTGCTGGAGCAACACGGCAGCACGGAGCCGCTGAATTCAGGCTCCTCTCCTGCTGCTACAGAAGGCGCCCTGCTCGTGCTGCAAAGGCCAAGGGGATGGCAGACCCTCCCGGCAGCAGCGGGAAGGTGGAGGCAGCCAACACAGACAGCAGCCGGGGCTGAGTCAGAGCCACCAGCCTGCACGCAATTCCCAAAACCCGGCACCCCCAGCCGCCTCGCTCTACACCCGCCCCTCCTGGCTCCCCCCAGGCTTTCTCCCTCTCCAAGTGTCATCACAATTCCGGAGCGTCTGCAATCAGGGAAGCTTCCCATCACTCATTTTTCCCTGTGCCATTGTACTGCAGTGACTCCCAATTAGATCACTGTCAGAGGCTGTCACACACCCATCACACCCCGCGCTACGGCAACAATTCATCCCCTCAGGAATCACCATATTCCTTTTCCAGGGAGCGTTTCCACAACTCCAGTCCACATTTTCCTTCCTTAACTTCACACTGACAAAACTTTGGTTGAATAAGGAGAACAATAGGAGCAGCTAAATACATTTCCATCCCCTCCGTCTCCTGGTAGCAAGCACAAATCCTGGGTTTGCAGGATGCTGCCAGGCTTTTCGCAGGCTCTCTGCTATCAGGTTTGTTAACGTGTGCATGCAGCCCTAGCCCTCGCCCAAAGCCTCAACCTCTCACAAAGGCTGCGCAGAGAGATTTGGGGATTGCAGAGGATTCCCCTTGCTAGGAATGAAGAATGGAAACGTGTGCATGTGAGAAATGTTGAAAGATGCAAGTCGCTTGCTCCTGGGCAGACACACGCTCTGGGCTTCCCCCGGCTGCGGGGCGGCTTCTCCATCTGTGCTCCACGAGCCTCTTCCAACAGCCATTGGGAAGCTCAAGGCTGATGGACATATCTTCAAATCTGGGAAAAAATCTGGGTGTATAAATAAATTGACCCTCCCAGAGAGCAGCATCAGCCTTGAGCCCCAACCAGGTTCCTCCTGCCGCTCCATAATTTTGTCTTTCTTGGCTCAGAAATAAATTAGTTTAATGGAAAGCTATGTTTTTCTTGCCCTTTCCTCATCTTATTTTTATAAACCCCATTGGGAAGTAAAGCATATGAACAGAGAGAGACAGCCTACTTGCTGCTGAAGTCAATTTGCAGAGTAAGACAGTAATAACCACCTAAAAGGGGTGGGAAGGATTGTTGGACCTATTTATAATTGGCTTACGCTGGCGATTCCTCGAGAGAGTCAACAAGAGAGTAAACCCCTATTAGAGACAACTTTTGACAAGTCATGCTTTCAAACTTCACCACATCTTTAGCCTGTCACATAGAATATCTCTACAACCTATGTAAAATCTAACCTACATATATTTAAGATCATATAGTCTAGATTATATGTACTAGATAGGTATTAATTTCTGGATGAAAGCAGAATTAAAGTCTCAGTAGCTCTCCTGCTTCTCTGCACTACTCTGAGCTTTAATCCCTCCTAAAATACACATACAAACATGGAAAACTCCTCTTGCCAACTCCACACCAAACCTCCCAGGCAACGTGAATCATACAGCCCTGACAGCACAGCTTGAGAAGGAACAAAAATCAGCTTTATTCACTCCCATTCTTCTTACCTGGGCAACCATGCGCTGTTTCTGCAGCATGCCAGCTTCCTCCCGCTCACAGGGATATTTCATACCCAAATTCAGCTCCCAAACTTGTTTTTTTCCAACACTTGAGAGCAACTTGGAGCAGCTTAAACACTTCAGACCTCCTCCCTCCAACTCCAGCCAGCTCCAGTAGCTGTGGCCAATTAATACTTCCTAAAAGCTTTTGATGTGCTGTTATCAAGTGTGTATTACACTGGGAATTTCACGGTATTTAAGTGAACACTGTCGGTGTTACAGGCTTTGAATGCCTCTGCCTCACCTGCTGGCAGGAGGAAGGGCGGATTGCCAAAGCAGGGGAGGCAGAGCAATGGGGATTCTCACACGATAACTTCCTAGTAGATACTGTGCAGTTTTAAGTCCTCCTCAGAATGGTTTTGGAGAAGAGGCAATGTGCGTGCTGGAACAGCGTCTCCAGTACGTTGGAACAGTTTTGAGAACTCCTAATGCTGAAAAAAACAAGTTGGAAAGAATTACAAATGGTAGAAAGTCATGAAATCTTCAGGATCCTGGAAATAATAAATAGTCATGGTGGAGAGCAATTTCTTTTTTTTTTGTTCGGTACGGAGACATAGAGGGGAACAAAGAAGTATTTGTTTCTTGATTCCTCATCTAGGAAGCATAACTGGCTCGTGCCTTCCATGTTTCCTGAGCAGCCAGGGCTGCCAGATCATTTACTGCTCTACGAAGAGCGATCCCCGTTTGAGGAGCAACAGGGGACTTCAGGCAAGTACTGCGAGATCTGCAGTACAACAAGATCTGGCTGCAGGAAGATGCTATTTTCTAACTTCAACATTAATATTAGGTGAAGACCAGAGATAGGTATAGAGTGCTCTTCACCATTACAAGCTTCCACACTTTGCCATAGGAGAGTTTTGCAAGTGGGATAATTGCGCTGGTATGGCTTGAAATGCTTTGACTAGGAACTTCTTGAACAGCCTTTTGATGTTATTGCTGATTTCTGCATGCAGCTTTTTCTTTGAGGAGACACCTACATCAGCAATGAGAAAACAACGTAGACGTTTCCGATGTCTTCCTGTTAGACAGGTTCAGCATTAGCCTCAACCCTATCTAGAAAAGGGCTTTGTACAAATACCAAGCAATCAGCCATCATAAGGTGGAAAACAGCAAACAAGCCTCACTGTGCCTACCGACAGCAAGAGCAAAAAGACAAGTAAGACTTACACACGTAAATATTCCAGAGAGAAACAGTCGAGAAAAAGAAAGGCAGAAAGACCCGATGTTTCCCTGCCCTTATTACAACTACAAAAGCCATGAAGGAATCCAGGTGTTGCAAATTACAGCCATTCTCCCTCTTCCTTCCAGATCCTGCTGGTTTTCCACAGGCGATCAGGACACGCTGGCTCCGCTGTGGCTCCCAGTCCTCCCTTTGAAAGCCTTCAAACCGCGCTCAGGCTCCATGCTTGAGAGTCTGCATGGCCACGGCGTCCGCCCCGTGAAACCCAGACTGCCGGGGAGCACCGGGAGGGGATTTAAGAAATTAGTAAATAGCAAATGCATTAAATGCAATCTTTACTGCTTTTGTATACTTAATTTCTTTTTTGGGGAGGGCGAAGGAAAAGAAGCACAGGGAAAAAGAAGAAGAGAGGTCTGCAAAACAAGGATTCATGTGGGGAAACCTACATACCAGTTTTTTGGAGGGGTTTTTGTGGGTTTGTTTTAAGCTTTTCAGTTTGTGACTCACAAGTGAAGTTTCACAGCTTTACTCCTTTTAAAACATTGTAGACTCAGGTTTACATTTAAACAACCAAATAAATGGGGCTACAGCAGTCCATCCACCCTGCTGCAAGGCAAGACACTTGCCTGAAGCTAAACATTTGTACCCTGGAGGAACCCACACTCAAAACCACCAGCGCAGCAGCGCATCATCTTCGTACCCCTCTCCTGCAGTAAGTGGCACCCAGTCTTCCAGCCAGGTTTTTGGGGGTTTAGTTTTTTTGGTCATGCAAACAAGGAAAGACGGGCAGTAGCTCTGCAATCACAAATGCAATTTCTTTTGATGTAGCTGCCTCTGTGAGATGGGAAGGAGTTTGCCCACAGTTGGGATTCAAACACAAGCCCTGTCTCGGGGCACTTTGCTGACTCAGCACGGCACTCGGCAGTCACATTCCCGTGGGATACAACTGGACCAGCATGGCCGTTCATCACATCCGTCGTGTCTTTTGCAGACAACTTTTTGCTTTGGCCCCTGGAAACTCCCATTGCGACTTAAATGCAATAAAATGCTGCCGGACGTACACGGTTAATCACTGCAAGGGCCGCGTGTCTGGCAGGTAAGGAACATGCACAGTCCTGCTGTGGGTTCCTAAAGCTCCTTCCAGACTGTAGGGTGGTAGTGTCTTCTCGTTTCAATTGCCCCCAAACTGCTGTGTGAAGGAGGTATGTTCAGATTTAAATAAAAATTGTCTAAAAAATTAGCTGACACATAAGCCTTACAGAGGAGGGGGTTTTTTCTTCTCCATTATGCGAGCGGATACTGATTTTTATAACACCTTCAAGTCTTAAAACAATTGACAGTTTAGCCCAGAAGGTTTACAAAACCCTAAGGAGCCATGAACTAGAGCTTCCCATCCCCATGTCCCCAGCTCCTTCTCTATTCCCTATAGGTACCAAACACAAACCTTTTAACGCAACACGTTAAGTCCAGTACATACCTCGAAGCAGCCTCGGGTGCCCTTATCCCTGCAGCCTTCACCCCCGCGGCAGGCCCAGCTCCGCAGCTCCGGCACCGAACGTGGCTCTCTGCTCGCGTGGCTCCAAGGCAAGGCATTTCCAGACCAGTCAACCAAAAACCCCGGTGAAATGGTGAGTGGGCAGGCTCGGCAGGTACCAGCGCTGCCATGGAAATCGTTTGCTGGCTCCATTCAAGCCTCCAGCTGGTGATGAAGTAGGTGGATGCTGATGAAGATGAAGCCCGTCTCCCCCACTCCCCGCAGCTCTCGCTGCTTTGCCCAGGCGGCCGCTCCGGCACCTTCGGCTGGTTGCAGATTGAGGATGGGGACCGTACACTCTTCGAGGCAAGGACTGTTTCTCTACTCACTCCTCCGGCATGCCAAGCAAGTGCTTTTCGGGTCTGTAGAACAACCACTGCCCTTCCTGTTTCTTCTTATTCTTGGCACAAAGGATTTTGAATCGTTTCCAACTGAGGTTAAAAGCATTTAAGCATCTGTTTGCAGAGTGTTGGGTTTTTTTTTTTTTTAAAGCAACCTCTAGTTGTAACACACACTTCCCCCCGCATACACAAAAATATCCAAATGGCTTTTACTTTAGTAGCTGTCCTCATATTCCTGAGGAAAAATTCCAGAGTAAGATTTTTTTTTTTCCCCTTTTGCATTTAACCTATTGCTTGGTTTTCAAATTTCAATTTCATATTTGAACAGTTACAACACACATCTCCCATCTCAGGTGAGGGGAAAAAATATGAACTAGAAAGAGCACAGTAATTCACATCACCTTGTTTCCTAGGCAGAGGACCAAAATACTGTTTGCAAAATACTGGTATTTTTATGCTACAAAAATACAGCTAGGCTCTCAGTTAAATTTTATTAATTTTACTCGTGGGAGTTTGTTAGCACAAGACAGCCAGAAGAACTCCCAAAGGCTCTCACTAAAATCCCCTGCACTAAGACGCGCCATTTCTGCAGCTACAGAAAGGGGAAAAATGATTATTTCAAAGCACCGGAACCCAAATTCTGCAGACACATCCGCCACAAACTTTCTGTATGTCGTTAGTCCCAGGGAACAAAGTGGATTTATTCACTATACTGAAGTTTTCTGTGCGCATACCCATGTGTTTGCAGAAGTGGGGTGCTCGAGTGGCGGCTCACGGACAGGACGTACAGACTGACAAACTGCTTCAACAACAGGACTCTCCGCTTTTTCTGAATACTGGCATCTCCCAAAAAAGAGAGCTTTCAGATTTAATTAAATTTTACTATTTTATTTGTGAAAAAACTACAAGCAGAATTCATAAATAGACATTTCTATTTAAAGCAGGAAAATGATAAAGTGGCTTCTAATAACAGTCGTGCACATGCCAGTAACAGGAATATATTAACATCTTTTATTTGCTAGACAAAGAGCAGTGTCCAATATAAATTTCCCGAAAACATTTAAGACCTGTGAATTTCTGACCAGTTCACAAAACCACCATTGACACTTTAGCATGAAGATTAAAACAAACCTAACAGGACTGTCAGCTCTAAAGACTTTACAGAGCGGAAAAACTTTCAAAAGCGTTATACAAGCTGTCTTTCTGGGCAAATGAAAAATATAGCTCGTATAATACATTAACATAAAAATCCACAAGATAAGATTATGTTTTGACATACTTAAACAAGCATTCTATATTTGTCTCCAACAAACAAAGCTAAGGAAATAATGTAACCATCTTTACACAGTAAATTAAGGTTACAAGTCATACACAAGAACAGAACTGCTTGCGCATTAAAAACTGTTCAGCTCCATTGTCATACTCTAAATGTTGGCTCTTAAAACCATTCGGTTACATACAAGCAGAGGTTATTATATAGTCAGCAATTAATAAATTTTCAATAATTTAAGTTTACGGTAGAGCTTAAAAAAGTAGACTGAGAATGATCTTGGTAAGGCAGGTGAAAACATCTCAGTGGAAATAAACTCACAGAAGCTGCTGCCAAATTTTCGATGTGTCCAATTTGAAACAAGCAAAGTGTTCCAATTAAAATAAATAGCCTGGTGGTGTAAAACGCTGTCATTTTTCCTTCGCAGAACTACGTCAAACTGAGCAAGTCAGGCAAGCTGTGTTGGTGTCTGTGTGTGTGTGTGTGTGTGTCTGTGTGTGTGTCTGTGTAAGAGTTGAAACTTCGCAAACGTAACACTGTGCTTTACTTACCTGCTTTCTGTACCACTGAACACCACGAATCTGGTCCTTCCCCTACACTAGTGTTTTGGTTGGTTTGGTTCTTAAGCACGCTCCCCACCAACAGCAGGATAACCCACGGACACAGCGCGGAGGGGATCCCACCCGTGGACATGTGCCATGGGGATGCTGACTTCAGAAATTAAGTGTAAAAGCAAACACTATCCTCCAAATCCACAACACAACGGCTACAGATGAGGCCGGGGAGGTTCAATGCTTAGCTAGCGATTTCTACCGAATGCAGAATTACAGGTCACTTGTTCCAAAGAAATTTTCCCACTTATTTATAGCAAGCTACTTTATCGAGGAGGCATGCCCAAACAGACAGATGTTACCAACTTTACCAGTAGCCACTGAGTAGCTGGTTATGGCGTTAAAGCTTTTTCAACTGATCTACAGGTCCATTTTCACTTGAAAAAGAAGCAATTTTCTGGTACACACAATGCTTTTTTTTGCACAAATTCCCAGATTCAACGAAGAAGGCGAGCACGCGGTTTGATTTGAAGCACCAGAATTAGCCCCACTGAAGCCAGAGGGACTCGCCACTCGCTCACACTCTTCGCTGGATCACGGCCAAGATGCACGCAAGCCTAATTGATAATGGATCATTTATAAAGCAGTGCAAAATATACAAGTTCAGGGGCATCTTCAAAAAATCTCTCTTAAAAAATTATTCCAATACATTTCAGTAAAATAAATAAATATGGCTGACCAGTTTACCCTCCCTGAGACCCTTAAAGGAATAGTAAAAACTGGAAAAGGAATGTCTTTGCAATATCCCACTAATGTTAAAATGTGGATTGAGAAATTCATAGTATTTAAAACTATGTATAATAAATTGTCTTGATGCTCACAGGAAGCATCTGGTTTCCTTTGGTTCTTTAATAAATACTTTAAAAATGCTTAAAAAGGTAAAGACAGCCTATACTGTGAATATAAGCAGAATTAAGTCAGGGTGCCCATGTTAACGTATTCAGAATAAAACCACTGCTGCAAAGGCACTGCCGCTGCTTGTACCTTCGAGCAGGGGTTGGAACAGATCCCTTGCACATTTCTGTCACCAGCGTGAAAGGAACCTACGTCTGCTACTCAAAACCACACAGATTTTTTAAAAAGAAATCTTAAATCAGTTGCCTCCACAAAGAGAAATTACTCTCGCTAAGCAAATAATTCACAATATAACAAGCTGGCACAAAGTTGCCAAAATGTGGCCCTCATCATGCCCAAAAGTTATGCATTTGATGGCAAATGAAGCCACAGCCTCTGCGCCTGAAATTACTGCAAAGCACCCTGGGGCCACTAAATAAAGATGAAAAGCCAAAGAGGTTTGGGGTTGGTTTTTTTTTTTTTTAAAAAAAAAAAAAAAAAAAAAGTTTTTTTTCACCTCTTCAGCCTAGTGTTTTAGCAGGATAATGCATGGAAGGTAAACTGTAAAGCAACACTAACAGGCCAGGAAAAGAAATTACAGTCTGAATAGCTTTAGAGCAAGAATGAAGGAGATGCTGGTCATGAGCATGAGCCACACGTCGCTCACTTGCCAGGTTAAAAGCTTTTCCCTACTTCTGCTCCCGCAGCAGGAGACACAGAAGCGTCCAAACGCTGACAAGCCCAGTGTCATCACTGGACGAGATGCTGTTCAGAAACCACTCTCGGAATACAGATGGACTTCAAGGAGAGCCACCCCAACAGCACGGATGGGACAGACAGAAGGGGGCTGACGACAACCAACCCACGCACCGCCAGCTGGAATGAGCACCGGCTTGCTCCCTCAACCCGCGATCACTCCCCAGCCCTACGGCTCCCTGCTGCCTTCCAACCCAAAGCAAACCACTCCATTTCTAACATTACCTCGGTCACTGATGCAGGTGGACGAAATTCATTAAATCTAAGACGACCAAATGTCTGTGGGATTGGCTATGGACGACATAGCAACGCTCACGTTACCAAAATACACGAATCCGTGGCATGCCGACACCAGTCTGGTTGTGAACGCTTATGCTCCAGCCAGGCACAAACTTGCACATCACCAATCTGAGTTGCCCTAGTGGAAATACAAGCTACCTGGAGCAATCTTTTCTCATTTCAGATCCCAAGCTATAAAAATCAAAACCGTGTGTCCAGTACGTTTCAGCCATTGTCTGGGAAGAAACGGGGAAGGAACAATAGAGAGAACAGGTCCCATCCAGGTTCAAACCTTCAGGACGCTCTTCACCTAAGACCAGTTCCATTTCAGTTTCAGTACTTTCACAGAAGGGGACTGTCCCAGATCTTGAACTGTTCAGTTANAGTATAACTGGAAGAAGAACTGAACTGAAAAAGGATATGTTGAAAGAGGATGAAGTTTGTGAATGCAATAAATAAAGCCCCCTTCCCTCCCCACCCGCTCCCCACCCCAAAACAAAAAGTTGTAATGTTCATGGAAAATTGTGCACAGCAGATATTATAAAAAAGTAGATTCAGGAGCACATCCAATTATAAATGATTGTTAGGAAAATCATATAAAACAATGGAATACATAAAAGTGTCAAGAGTAATCGTTAGGGTGAGAAATTCCTTGGTGGCCAGATGCCCACAGCAAGCAGAAATTATCCTGGTTGCATCAGTAAGACGTCGATGTCCGAGAAAGTGTGTGTTCAAGCACAGAAGAGGCTCTCCAGGATTTGAACAGCATGGGCAGGTGGAGTGTTTGAATTTCATACCCTGATTCATAGTTTCCACAACTCCATGTGCAATTTTCAGAAAGATTCATCGTTGACTGCCGACATGTCCCCCTTTGGCGTGGAGGAACGGGACGAGCCCTTGTCTGTGCTCTCAGAGCCCGAGCTGCTCTGATTCTGTTGTTCTGATCCTGCACTGGAGGTCACTGTAGAAGACGACGTGGAAGAAGAGCGAGTCTTTTCTTTAAAGTCTGTGATAATTACTGTGACATTTCCCACTGTGACTGCCAGCTGCTGTGCAGTACTTCTGTCCACATTTTTCAGTCTGGGTCTACAATAAATGAGAAAACATTTATAAAAAGGATAAAAATAAACCAGAAAGGAAAAGTTTATGAGAAAAAGCATTTGACAACAAACTCGGTGTGACTTGTCCTCCGCTCGCTTGCACAGATGGCAATAACTGGGAGGACAACCTAGGCAGCAGTAAGTGCTGCACAGCGGATGACAAGGTTTGACCTGCTCCCTGTGACAGCCTGGGCTGCAAGGGCTGCAGCAGCACGCTCAGCCCCAGAGGAAAGACCTGTCTTGCAAAGCTCTGCAAAGGGTGTCTGCTGTAGACTTATCCCTAATCCAACTCTGCCAGAAAGGAGGACACTACTGCAGAGCCAAGCGGGACAGGAGCCAGACAGACCGAAGGATCTCCTCCCCAAGGGGCAGATGAAAGAGTTCTCTTATCTAAATTCACCATCTCATCATGTGCCCTGATGTTATGAGACAAGGCTGTGACGCTGCAATACAAAACCACATGAAAGCATTTGACCACGGCTCTTTCATTCCCATATTGGAACTCTGCAGCTGCAAACAACACAGGCACTGGGACAACTTGGCTTCTCTTTCAACTGCTTTGAGCTTATACAAATCAGATGCCCAATCAGCCCATGTATAAAATCGCTCAAAATGTTCCCTCTGGAACCAAGGCTATTGTAAATAAAATCCAGAATGTACAATGGTATTTCTTGCAGCTAGCACTTTTTGTTGGGGGGGGGAACCAGAAAAGAACACTACTGGTATTTATAGCTCAGGATTATCTCAGTAATTTGCATGCTGTGCTATCATTCAATTAGTAATGTAGCTAATAAGGGTCTAGACTCTAGGAAGCTGACATTCATGCACATTTCAGGGGCTGATCCAAAGCTCTGATACAACAAACCTTGGACACTCCTCCAGCTATCAGCAAATTCCAAGTCAACTGCAGCAACTGCTGCAATTTACAGCTTTCGCTCCTAATTAAGGGTCAGGCTTAGGCAGCAGAATATTCCCAATAGGGAAATAAAAAAGGAAAGTCTTTATACATCAGTGAAAAGTAGCTTGCTGAGAACTGCCTTATTCCAAGGGATGGAGGCAACGTTAGTTTACTTTGGGATCAAGCTCCAGCTTTTAAACCAATCCGCCTTCCCTCCTCCTCATCTGCAGCACACTAGGCTAATGCAGCCAAAACAAAACAAAACAAAAAAAAAAAAGAGGAAATTAAGCTGACTGTATTTGCCGTGCCTACTCAATGGCTTGCAGTGGTAAGTTAACAAGGGAAACGTCCTTAAAAAGTGGTTATCCAAGTGGTATTCTAGAGCTAGACAGAATAGAATAAAGTATTAAGGATGGATGCAGAGCTTCAAAAAATAGAGCAATTGTATTTCTGCAAACTTCCTTACCAAAAATGAAGTTAGTGCACCAAAAATCATATTTTCATATCTAACCTAGGGGGCTGTTTCAATTTTTAACAAGTAACACAGGAAAAGCATTTCTGATAGAAAATACAATTAAAATACTACTGTGCTGGGATAACCGTCAGTAAAACCTCCTACTTGAAGAAACAGCCCCGTCGTTTAGTGACCAGCCTTTTCAAACCCGTAGCTGTGCTTAGTGAATTCCTGCAGCAGTGAGACACACGCCCACGCGTATGCGTTGTACATACGCGCACGCAGGAGTTGGCAAATTCAACACGTAACCACAGGCTAGATTAAATGATGTCACCTTGTTTGTGGGTAACAAGAAAGGCCAGCTAGCTCAGCAAGTTTTGGGGTTTCCATTGGCTTTCAGATAGCATCTCAGTAGATGAAGGCTGCCCCCAAAGCATCTGCAGCAAACACAGCAGCAAGCGTTCCCGGAAGCGTAGTATGCATACGTATTTTCCTCCCTAAGCCCCGAGTTCCTCTAGGAAACCCAGTTCTTCCTGTAATTTGCCTGGGTCATTTGTTTTCTCTTGTACTCAGAAACAGCCAAAAAAATGCTGGCCCAGATAGCGGAACAGACCTTACTGCCTCCACCTTTCTACAGGGTTGAACATGCACTCCTGCTATTGCTTGTCAAAAGCCAACACTGACAGTCATATTGGGGGGAGGAGGGGGGGGAGAAAGGAGTTCAAATGGCCTAAGCTGCATTAAGTTTTGCCCAGAAAAGGTCCCGCTACTGGCAGCCTTTGAGATAAGCCATGCATCAAGTGCCTGAATGAACCTACCCATGCATCTTTAAATGCCATAACAAAGTAACATGGAAGGACTGGGGAGAAGCAGGGCTGAGGTGCAGGATTTCTCAACAGTCCCGCTCACAAACAGATTCTTAACGTCAGTTTTAGAACTGAGCCCTCCAACCATTTCTGCGGGATGTTTTAGGGGTCTCCCCTGTGCAAAGAGCTGATTAAGCACAGATGGAAACCTCCAATCTCTTCGGCACATACATACAATTTTTGCTTCCTATAGAAGGCAAAGGAATTGGCCCATTCACGTTATTTTGCAAAATCAAACACCCTGATGCTTCATGTTTATAGCTAAAAAGGTTTACGGCCAAATAAGAAATGTATTTCAAAACAATCAATCTGAAAGTGCACAGGAAGGCGTGGAATAAACCAAGATATTTTGTCAGAAACAGGCATGGTATTCAAGAAGTTCAAACAGGATTTCTTTAAAATCCAGAGATCCTTAGAAGACAATTTACAAAAAAACAGTTAAGATACCTGGGCATGAAAAAAACCTGAACAGATAACTTGTGACGCTGTAAAAACCGGATCCTTTAAAAAGAGTCTTGACAGCACTCCTGAGGGCAGTGAATTGCAAGAACAGTTCCACTAAACTTAAAAAGACAGTTTAAGAACTGAAGGAGATGATGTACCCCTTAAAAATATCCAGCTAGACCTGATACTATTAAGGATTAATTAGGAATGACAAAAGCTTGCCACAAAACATGGACTTAAAGACTCTACAGCAGACAGATTGACTCCTTCAAGGAGTAAAAACAATTATTTGATATAATCTATCAATTTAATATTATGTCATTAGTCAAGTGCATCAAGTCTTTTGCATCCTAAGTCGCAAAATATTCAAAAGAATTTCAAAAAGAATAGGACAAAAAAAAATTGCAGTAAAGCTATATTTCTCTAATCAAATCAGGAATGGACACTTCGGTCTTTGGGGGCTGAGGAAGCATGAACAGCAGTCCCTGCAAACAGCTCAGTCTTCTAGCACAGCAAATCTCACACTGCCCTCACTACATTCAAGTGAGTCACTGTGTAAAGGATATTAACTCTTATTAAACATTTTCATGCTATTATTTAAAAAACTTCCAAGACAACAGTTTTCTGCAGAGTCATGTCTTGCCAACCTATATGCTAACAGCAGTGCGAACCATATTCTCATGTGCTTTACAACTGTTTGCAGCTAACTAATATTAGTACAGTTCATGTGGCTTCACTTGAAAATACTTATTACAGCACATTTTAAAAAGAGATGCAATTCTTATACAGCCCACATAGGCAAAGCGCCCAGTTGAATTCTGCCCCTTGTAGCTCTGTAAGTTCAATAATATAAAAATTGTACTTTGATGCAGAATTTTTGATTTAAGAAATAGAGCACAAGGTACCACTTAAAGAAAAGAAGCATGGAGTATCAGGATAGGCAAGACTGGGAATAAACCTCTCTCCATAGAGAGCTACTCATTTGAAACTTAGACAAATGTGAAACCAACCATTCATGCTTTTTGTTGATAGCAAGATTCTAGCAAATCTGTTCATGCAGTCTTTTAATTCCCATATACTTGGAAAAGTATCTTGACTATTACAGTGACTGAATTACAGATAAGGAAGTAAAAAAGTAACCTTTGTTACTGCTATCGAGTGATGATAAGAATTTGATAAAGACCACTACGATTGCTTTAGCAGAGAAATGAAAACTGAGTGGACAACAGAACAAATATTTCCAAAGCCTGAATCTGTCCCCACCAGCAGAGTGTTTGAGCGCTTGTACGTGGAGAAGGCTCCTAGCCACTGATGGTCTTGCCATACTAACACCGACAGACCCTGTGGGTTAGACAGTACTCTATCTCTGTCTGTCCACCAAAAAAACCAGTGTCTGCTATTTAACACAGTTCTCAGATACTGAGAGCTTAACTTTAGTATAAGGTTACCTCGAAGTGTGATTTGAGTCACTGGTCTTTGTTGTAGTATTCCCAGACTGTATACTGTTCGCTTCGCTAGGAGGATCTTTCACAATATCTGACTTTGGTCTGTAAGAATTGGAGGAAAGATGGAGAGTATGATGTTAGATTTACCGCACAATTAATCAATCCACAGTGCTACTGAAATCACTCCACATTTAATAGTGCATCCTTCAAACTTACTTAGTCTTCTTGTTAGTGTTCTTCTTTGTAACACTTGGACTAATTTCCTTCTCTTTGTCAGGTTTTTCTTTGTCTTGTTTTTCTACTTTCTCCTTCTTCTCCTTCTTAGGTGGTGGTGGGGTTGCATATTGCTGGGCAACTTGTTGTGCCACCAACTGAGAGTTTATTCTAGGTTTTCTATAACGACAATAAAAAAAAAAAAAGAGAGATCTATAGTCAATTTTACACAGTAAAAATTACTTCACCAAATGCAGTATGAAGATTTGTTTCAGCAACCATGGAAGAATACTCCACTTATAAAGAACCAAATGAATGTCGTTATTTAACGTGAAGTACTACTGCTGCTGCCAAACAAGATAGAAATTTTAAAATTAAGAAATACTCCAAACTGCTGTTTCACCAGTTTTTAGCCTTATCTACCATTCTTAAGTATAATGCTCCCTTTCTTCCATCCATGTCATAGAATCACAGCCAATTTTGGGGGGACAATAGTGAAAAAGCAGCTTTCAAGAAGTTGCCAGCCACGCACTGTGGCTACACTTTAAGAGAAGGAACAGAGTGAGTGATAAAAATAAGTTTCCTGATAAACATCATCTCCTTCATATCTTTCAATTTTATTTTTCAAACAAGCTTCTGGTTCCCTGAAGCAGCAAACCTCGCACAAATAACAAAGAACAAGAGAAGGTAACTGAGATGACTTTGTCCCGAGGCCCGGGACCGAAGCTCACTGGCAGGAGCACAGAAGACAAGCAGGCATTCACGATTCCATGGGGGAACGGCCGTGCCAGCCTCCGACACACCGCCTTCACACAATTGTCTGCAGTCCCCAGTGGTGCTCGGACAAAATACACAAGCAAATTGTCTTTCAAAGACTATTTCCATTTCAAATTATGATTTACACAGAAAAAATAGATTCATCTGTAACCCATACCTTGGTTACTGATCTTTAGATAGCCTCACAGAAATCTGTACCTTCCTCTCTTTTGCATTCCTCATCCGAACTCTCATCTCCTCTCAGCTTAACAACTCGAAACCTCTCCCTCCTGGCCTGGCATACCACAAAGCACTTTATACTCCGAATACTCTGACTATTCATGATTGATTCAGCCCCTTCAACATGCCAGAAAGATCTATGCTCCCTATGTCCACACAGCTTAGGCGGGGAAGAAAACCAGGTTATCAACTCCATTAGTCTTCCATTATGAGCTGAATATTAACTGCAACAGTTGCTCATGCTTGTCCATAGCCATTATATTGGTCATAAATATGACTCAAATTTTCTGCATAGATTAGACTACAACAGACTGTCAATTAAAGTCGTATGCAAGTATCATTAAGTCTACAACTGGAACATGGGAACCCAAGGGTTTCTACTGCAGAGCTCTGTACCTGCATCCAGTTTTTACTACAGACATCTAGAGAGACTTTCTTAAGAAGCTACATAGTGGTTTCATGTGTTTTAAAAAATAAAGGTACAACCACTAATTGCTCACATGTAACATCTGCATTTAGAGATGATACATACAGATAGTGGAACACCCAGAAAAGTTCTACTCCCTGTCACAGGAAAATCCAAGTATCTAATAAGCCTTTCTTGGCACTGGTTTTCTGTATAATGGTACCAAGATACTCTTACTGAAGCCAAATATATCCAAATATTTCATTTCACTACCACAGCTTATAATGAAGTCTATGCAGCAAGTTGTAATCAGGCCCCTGACCCGCCTCAACACCACTGGCATGTCGATATTTCACCCAACACAGAAAGTGTAACTCATTTTATGCTACAATTTGCGTACATTTCTGAGTGAACAAAGATAATCTAGTCTTCAGCCTTAAATAACTATGATGCTGAAGTGTTTGCAGATCAGATCAAGCAGTTACCTGTTCCACAGAACAGTGAAGATATTTCGCATCCTCACATTTAAAATCCCATATACAGCAATTTCTGTCTGTATGACTGAGAACAAACACGTAAGAAAAAGTGTTTTGGTTACATGGAAAAGATTTTTCAGATTGATGCAACCACACTAAAAGCTGACAACATTAGCTTGTGTCAAGCAACCTGCTAACCGCCTACTCAAAAAAAAAGTGTCAAGAAATCTTCAAAGAGGGGGCAGATACCATCTCCCTACATGATTATACATGATTAACCTCACTGCTTGAAGCTGCCACTTCTGCCCAGCCTTACAGTTATTTGCTTGCCCAGACTTACAGTTATTTGCTGTTTACACAACCAGCCAAGTCAGAAACCCGAGTCATTCATGGAAAATCCCAATTCAAGAATTTGAGAGCACTTTCAAAGTTTTTCTACTTTGCACGACTCTGATGTGCCTGCTTGCGATGTTATTTCCAAGCCTTATGTCCAACCTCCGCAGCTACTGAGCTGCCGTTCCTGTTGCAGGAGTGCTGCACTGCTTGAATGAAGATACATATTTTAAAATGGAAACTTCAACTAAACTAAAATAAAAAAAAATACATAACATTTCCCCAGAGAAGGCTGGAATCCAAAAAAGACCAGCCTTAAAGTGCTCCTGTGGAGACACCTCCCCCCGTGTTCTCCCACTCCTTGTCTGTGCCTGTGACGGCACACTACATTTATTAAGTTTTATCATTTTCTGGCCAGCCACTGACTAACTAGCACAACTTCTCCAAAATCAGTATTTGCATATTCCTTCTTACATGCCACGATGGCTCACTGGTAAGGGCAAACCCAAAACTGAAAGTGAAGGGAGCAGGCAGCAGCGTGCACAGGCAGGGGACCTGCGGGAAGGGGGGCCAGCCCTGCTGATGGGGTTTCTCCTGCTGCACAGAGGAAGGGAGAAGAAAGCTGCTGAGACTTTGGTCAACACCGAGCATGTTTCAAGATCTGCTGTACTACTAGAACAGATCTATTTTATTTCTTTTTTAAATAATGCAAATAACCCAACAGCTTTCCAATTCCTAATTTGGCCATTTCACTCACACTAGCAGCAAGCTTAGGAAGGTTAAAAAGCAGGTAAGTTAAGCAACTGGCATACTAATAGTAAGAATAATAGGAGTAATAAAATCCTTCAAATAAGGCCCACACTGCCACTACAGCCAGGATACACTGGTTACAAGCCCTTTACAAAAAAGCCAAGCAAAGCAAGTAGAGCAGCACATTTTTAACCACAGCAAACTATAACCATAGTAACCACAATTGAGTAAAGTAGCTGCAGTATCCAAAACTTGCTCCAAGTTTCCCTGTCTACCAAAAACATACTTCAAGGGCTAATGCTGATGATCTAATCTAGCACCCCTAGCACAGACCATCCTTCCACACAACATTCCTGCCTCTACAGCCATCCGTGCCCTATCCTAGTCACACCGTTTGTCAAAGCAGCCACCCTCTTCATGAGTGTTGCGAATTCTTCCCCAGCTGTGGCCGCAGGTAAGCTTGCATTGCCTCCTAGAAATAAGGGAAAGCACACATTCAATAATACTTTGCAGTGGATACTAGTTGTCTTCCCTTTCAGAATTTGAACAAGGAAGGGAAAAAAATATCAGTGGAGAGAAACAAGCCTCATTCCCACTTGGGCTACAACTATTTACTGTGCTCTGACTTCTACCGCAGAATTTGTGTTCATAAGAACAGAAAGGACCCCTTTCTTCTTCTTCTGTTTTTGAACGCTATAATGTGTCCGAGTCTCCCTGCCCCTAATTTTCTTCTGGCTAGCTTTTTTTTTTTTTTTTTGGCAATCTCCAAGAAGAATGTTTCAACCCAAATACGTTATTGTTTTTTTTAATATATCATTTGAGCAGAATATCCTGAACAGAAACTTGTAGCCCCTTCCAAATTTTCTGTAAGAATAAACAGCCCCAGAAACAAGTATTAACCATTTTTACCCCAAAATCCACTCGTCAGCCTACTTTCTGTAACATTAAACAATTCACATAAACAAAGAATGCATCTAAGTGACAAAATTAAACCCCAACTTGGCCTCTTCCTAGCCTTCTAACCAGTACTCGCACTTAAGGAACAACTACCTTATCATTTAGTAGGAGGTTTAAACTAACAACCTTACACACAAACCACACCTAACAAGTCTCAACTTCCAAAAAAATTATTTGAAGAGATTCAATACTTAATATTACACCTGGTTCTTGAATTGCTAAGCAGACATCAAACACTGAGCCACAGTGCTCTGCTTCTTGCAGGCCACCATGTCTTCCCAGCGAGAGGAAGAAGCTGCACATTTTCCATATCTGTTCCCCAGTCCTTGCTGGGTCCCCTCTGACACCAACGGGGTCAGTGGCACCGCAGCTACTCGCCCAGCGTCTGCTACAAGAGACTCCACTTGATTCCCCCCCACCCGTGTCCCTGCAAATAGGGATGTGCTATTACACCTTGGTGGCCACCGCTACTGACGCCTGCTCTGCACCTGGTATCAGGTGAGTGCTTTCAAAAACAGAGAAGCCAGTATTGTGCAATAACACCTGCCTGCAGATAATGCCAGGATATGAACATTATACAAACAAATTTTCAATGCAAGTATCTGAAAGAGGTACATTTCTTCTACCTGAACATTAAGGTAAAGTTATGCTTTGCTTGAACAATTTTCCCCTAATTTAAGCAACAGCCGGGGTAAAGACTCAACCACCAAGATCCAACCCTGATGGGATAAATAAATGAATATGATCCTTTTTCTTTTTTCAATAGAGAGGATTATCTTCTCCCTCTCTAAAACTAAGAGCAATTAAACTAAATTAAACTGTGCTTTCAAAGTTACATTCAGCCAAATAAATTGTTTTGCATTAGTTAAACTGTAGTTTACCTCGCCAGAGCACATATTTGTGCAACAATTAATGATCTTTGCAGCAAGGACATACTGATGCATAAAAAAGCTGCAATATATTTGTCTATTCTGAGCATGGGTTTAGCACCTAGGTCTTTGCCATCGACTATCGTAAACGATGCACACAAATACTCTTTACTACCTTTTAATAACACAACTGCACAGAAACATTATGCCTGCAAATACTATACCCCAAGATTGTCCTATTAAGTGCCACTGGGATGTTTGGCTCACGGGAAGTGGAATAAAAGCAAGACCCTTCATGAAGGGCTCACTGCCTGTGTTACTGTGCTCTTGAAAACAGAAAAAATATGTACTTTTAAGGTTCTGGCAAGTATCTTGCAGTGCTTCACTACCTGCATTTTCTTCTGTATCTCAAAGCTTCCCTTTGAAGCCTGTCTCGGGACCAAATCCAGAGCACCGATGCCCAGGAATTCTGCTGCTCCACCCCTAATCCCTGCAACTGGGTTTAGGAGTAGAGCAGCACAAATCACACTGCACATCCAACACATGGTAGTTACTCGGACCTGGATTTCAACAGGGATATAGGAGGATAAGTTGCACCGTATTTTTCATGTAACCCTAACTTCTGTATCTCTTTGGGATTTCTTTGGTCCCGCTGCCTTGAGAAAAGACAAGTCACCCGCTTCCTGCGTACACTCCGGAGCGGAGACAGCAGCTTGCTTTATACCCACAGCAACACACAGAGACCTTGAGGGACTCTGGCAATCCCCAGAAACATGGATCTAATTACAATTGCTCTTACTTTCCTACAACTATGTTATCAGAAGAATGAAAGTGGCATCAAGTGGGATTTCGGAGCCAAAAGCCTCATGTAACGTGAAGTGCCGAGGATTTGGATAATTTCATGCTGTTCTGGCTTTGATGCAAGCAGCGATACTGGCAGACCTCTGCACAGCTCGCCATTTCTTTGAGAAAATGTGTTTCATACGCTGTGCAGTGTGAAGTACATAATTATTTAATAATCCTAGTCACATACGAATATATCTTTGCTCAAAGAAAAACAAGACTAAAAGTATTTACCTGAGTGTTTATAAAACAGTTAGTGCCAGAACAATAAAACAATAAGCATACTTCTGAGCAATACTGTAAAGCAAGGTTAGAAAGTAACCCATGAACACATAAAAAAATTTAACATCTCCTTAAATTTTACATCCAGATTTTACATCCAGAAGAAGCAAAGCTTTGGAGAAATTAAGCCATAAACGTGACGGGGCGAGCACTCATTCTTGCATGCATATTTTCCAGCTCATTTGTGATAACCACACAGTCCTTTTTAGCAACAAGAAAAAGGAAGAACGGACAAGTTGTCCTTAGTGTACAACTGCAAAGGAGTATGGAAGCTGTACACATTTATCTGATAAGCTCTTCATGTAATACAAGATCACAAGGCAACGATAAATAGTACAAGACGACTAGAAGGACAAACAGCAAGAAATACATGATGGAGCAATATTTTGTTGAAAGAACAGAATTCTCCTTTAACACTGATGTGCTAACGTTGTGCTTTTATTTAGAAGACAGATGTTTAAAAACAAAGAAGTTAATCGAAGGAACATCCACTTCTGGGCTGCACGTGTTGGTTTTCCACAGCACTGCCAGCAGGACAGGGCTATCTTTCAGCTGAAGAAGAGAACAGCGTTTGCTACTAACCTTATGCAGAACGGCACAGCAACGTGTTTGAAAGACTCTGAGTGTTAAGGCTGAACATCTTGGAAAAAAAAGTGAAAGAAAATAACAGCTGCACAGAAACAAAACAATTGTTCACCACAAAATAAACTATAGTACATTTAAAAATGTACAGCCACCTCCAGAAAGCCTCCAACAAACTGTTCAACATCCTCCTTGACCATCCAGCCCGCTGTCTCCCACTCCCTTGGAAGAGCCAAGAATAGGCAACACAGAGATAAAGAAGCCTCAGCTTTGTGATAACTATTCCTGGCCACAACAACAAACCTTGAGCTGTTCAGTTTTCAGAAGAAGAGTATTTTAAACTTTGTCTGTCCACCAGAAGTTTTTAGACTTCAGGTCATTTCTCACACTTTGACTACCTCCCACAGTACTTATGTTTTAAACTTTAAAAAGTTCAAAATTATTAGCAGTACTGAATATTTCACGGTCTCACAAAGCTGCCAGCTCCCCTGCCTTTTAGGGTGAAAAATTGCTTTTCTTCAATCCCCCCCCCGCCCCGTTTTCTTTTTTTTTATCAAATTAAGGATGGGAAAGTTATTAAGTGAAATGCAAGATGCCCCCTCCCTTTACACAACATGACAGGCATTACTGTTTGCTGGAAAGTGGCTAGTCACTGCCTCCGTGCCACTGTAGGGTAGCTGAGCATCTTTGAATGATACCTGTAAAAAGAATACTCGATTCTTACTCATTACAGGAGACTTAGCATTGCTTATTTTTAATTATTTAGGCATATTTACAAATCAAAGCATATCAATCAAAGAGTTTTATTCCCAGAGCTGCCACTGCACAGATTCTGCAGCTCACGTTTCTGATTGTTTTTAGTGAAAATATGCTAAAAATTGCAAAACCAGTACTGAGTTCCAGAACTGATCTATGAAACCATTTCAGTATGACTGCTCAATAGCATAGTGTAGTAGGTTTTTCAATACTTTTACAGTTCTTTTTTAATATACATTATTTCATATAATGCCATTACAAAATAGTCTAAAGTCAGGGCCGTAGGATGTTTTTGGAAGCAGTCTGACCAGAATTTTGCCATGCCAAAGCTGCGAGTAGTCACCTAAGTTCTCAAAACACCCATTCTAATACAGTACAGAACTGAAAACTGCAAATAACATTTCTTGTAATTGGTCGCATAGGCACTACCACAAATCCAAACGTGAAAGCAAATCGGGACCATTAATCTCATACCAAATTAAATAAAAGACATCTTATGTGGTGCTCCTTGCACAGCCGGACTTAGAACCTGGTGTGCTGCAAGCAAGGAAAGAGCCCCAAGCCAGAGAACAGGGCGATTTGGGAATTTGTTGGAAAATTTTCAGTGGAGAAGCCCCACTGTTGGCATTTTTGCAAGTATACAGAACTTGCACAAAACCTCTCTCCCCTCACCGCCCCCCCCCCCCCAAGGGAAATTGATAAATCACAGACTGGGCTTTCTGGTTAAAAAGTACTGAGCCAGAGATTCATCATAAACCTGGGTCTTCTCCACCCAGTCTCACGGGCTCTGCTCACCTTACTGCCCTGGGTCTTTGTGCTTCTCTACCACACACCCTTATAAAAATAATTCAAAAAAAGATGTCTGACATTGTATGGTGCACATGTTTTGGACTACAGGTTTATTCTGATATGCCTCTGTGGAGGGTTCATGACACTAAGTACTGTAAGAGGGTAGCAAACAAAAGCTCCTGTACGCTCTGCAGAACGAAGAGCCATCCATACAAGGTCTCCTGCAAAACAGCACTTCTCAAGAGCAAGAACTCTCCCCTTTTGCAGCTATTTAATTTGACATCACAAGATGGCAAAAGGAAGAGCTAAACACAGGTTGTTCTTCAGGTTTCTTTGATACCAGAGCATGGAGGGAAAATAGTGGTGACGGTGAATAACAACGCTGAGTATCAGTTATTGGAAGAGAGCTTGAGGATTACTTAACCACTAATATCATAAAATTTAACTTACTATGTCTGCAGGAGGCAAAACAAAAGTCATGCTGAAGTTTTGGAAGAAATACTGCTTTTAGAGGAAGAGCCTGTGTGGAAGCTCAGGCGGCGCTGGCAGTCTCGCCCATCCTCTCATTTGTAGCACCTCTCTGAGCTGCAACAGGAGATAATTTCATATCTAATCTGCAGCAGCTAACGAGCACCAGTGAAAGCCCTGAGGCTGTCCAACAGATGCTCACCCTGCAGTTGCTTTCTCTGCCTAGTCTGAATCCCTGGCAGAGACCCGCTCTGACGACGGCGACTGCTCCCGGCCAGTCTCAGCTCCATCCCTGGGGCTACTGGGGGAGGCTGCAGCCCTCACGCCTGTGCGGTGCCCACCTGCACCGCTCCCTATCAGCAGGCACCGCGGGAGCTTGTGGGGGTATGTGTATATATATATTTATATGCTGAAGAGCTGTGTACACTCCTGAAGTTGCATCTGCATTCATCTGCTGGAACTACTTCCAATAGGAACATCGTTTAAGGACTAGAACGGGAAAAAGTCTGAATTACCTTTTTCTGCTTTCATTACAAAATAAAGCATATTTCCTTAAATAAGGAATTCAACACACTTCTAAATAAATGTAAAATGAGTAAAGAATTGGCAAAACACCAAATTTACCACCTTTTAAGCATGTTTTGTCTTGTTTGATGGTGAAGCAGAACTGTCCAAATGATCACAACTTCATTATGCTTACAAATACTACAAAGCTACTTCTGATTCATGACTATATACAAAAACTAAGACAAAAGTATATAGCCAGAATTAGTTTTTCAGATGCTTTCTTGCTCCACTATTTTACATTAAAAATAAGATTTTTTTAATGGCTCATTTAAAAAATAATCAGACATTAAGAAAAAAGAGCACAATACATCTCTCCCGCTTAAAACAAAATTTGCAACATGTAATACATTAAAAAAACATCAATTCCCAATTGCAACATCACCCTAAATTCCAGCTGAGCAAGACCAACTTTACAACTCCCCTTCTTGCTCTCTGCCGAAGCATTTGTGTACCACCAGCAGTAGTTAGGTCCTCTGCTAAGCATTCAGAAAAAAAGCATTGCCTCCTACTCATTTATTGCATTTATCGGGAAGAAGTTCTATGACAGTAGAAAAATTGTGTTAATATATACAAAATCCACAACCGAGCGTTTACGAAATGAGATGCAACCATAAATGTAAAGATCACAGCAAGCCTGAACCTGAAAAGATGGCCTTGAGACTACTAAATAATTTGTCTTAGGTATGTGAATTTCTTTGGTTACCAATAATTTTTGTCTTATGTTGCAAGTGCTGCACAAGCTTCATTTCTGGAAACTTATTGCAACCGCCCTCATCATACTATTGACCCATTCGCAGATCCACTCGGAGCTTCAGGTTAATCCATCACTGAAAAATCAAATCAGTACTTCAGCAGGTTGCACACTGAAACGGTAAAATTTGTTGTGCAGCGGCTTCTGGTGTTTTCATCTACAGACACACCTTACTGCAAAATGGCAAAATACCAAATGTTCCATGATTTACAAAGACTTACAAAATTGTTATGGAAAATTCACTGATCTCAGCACAAAATTTACTTGTCTGCTACCACCAGAACGGTGATAAAACTAAGGCGATTTTACTTGCTTGTCAAAAATAAGCTGCTCTCACTAGCAAAAATTTGAAAACAGTTCATAAAGCTGGCGGCAACCAAGATGTGTATAATAAAATACGCAGATTTACAACAAAACCAATTACTCAAATACTTCTTCCTATTTGACTGTTTATTAAGCTATGTATAATCCTGAGGAAAGCAAACAGGCTCAAAACTTCCTGTTGAGTAACAAGGTGCAGTTGGCAGCAGGAGGGTATAAATGAGTCTGATGAAAATTTAACATGTAGATTCCCCAAAGCGACTGCTTACGGTTATTGTATTATAAATTAAAATAATGAAAATATGAGGAAAAGAATAGTTTTAGCAACTCTAACTAAAGCTAAAAACTAGCAATACCAGACTTGGTGTTATAAAAGTGCTTTATCACTGCTGCTAATATATATATATATATATATGTATGTATTTCCATTTCAGAACTGAAGTCTTGAGTAGTAACAGAAATGGTCACGTATACACCATCCTTCGATCCAGCTTGACATGTCCCATCCGGGAGCATCTGCCTCCAGGTTTTGGGACACTTAAGTTTCATGCTTCAAAATCACAGCAGGAGAGACACCAAACTTGGAAAACAAGCAAGAAAAAAAGAGAGATGCTGAGAAAGTGAGCTCCCTACCAAAAAAGAGACGTCAGTTAAATTCTGAAGTTGATCCCCTCCCCAAAAGTTTGTACTAAAACTAAAAAAACAAAACACATTTCCAGAAGCATCCTTCTTAAAAGTATGCTATTGGGTAAGCACAAAGAATAACCCATACTTTTGTAGGAAGATTAGTGGTAAGACCATTCTCTCTTTAAACATGCTCAAGCATCTCCAAATTTGAATACGTATCAGATGTACAAGGCCTAATAACATAGGATCACGTATAATACCATTCTAAAGAAGCCTGTCAATATTTTTTTTTAAGGAAGAGAAATGGTCTAATCTATGTATGCAAAAAAAAACAATCAACATTTAAATAATGGGTCTAAAACACCACCTGTTGTATAGCTAGAGCTGAAGGAGACTTTAAGGTTTTGAAGCTGCACACCAATATCATCAGTCCAGAATTTGTGTTTTGACGACGCATTTCCAACATCCGTAACTTTTATTAGCAAATGGAAGGTAAATTTTAACCTTGAAACAAGGTGAATTTCTATACACTTGGAGACTGAAATTTTAAAACTTAGAGCCTAAGTTTTAAAATCAACTCTGATGCGGAGAGATCAAGAGTCATTTTTTTGCAATCACTGTCAGTCTTTCAAACACTGTCCTAAGACCAGCAGCAACAGGACTGAAACAGCCTCCGAACCTGTGAGCGGTGGTCACTACATAACCGGGTTTCCAGTCACATAAGCATAATGCTTAAATTTACATAATACTTACTCTTTGAGAAATGCAGATAATCCAAATACCTAACCTGCGGATAGAGAAGCACAATAGCTTTGCTTAAAAACAAAGAAGATATTTCTGAGTAACTCTTTTGCAGAGCCCCCTGGCAATGCAGGGATGTGCTGGTTTATCAGAGTAAAATTTCACTGTGCTTGCATGACACTGGAACGCTGTACACTTCGGAAGAAAGACTTCTCTATCATATACCAACCAGGCTAAGTTCACATAGAAGCAAAATGAGAAGCTACCAATTCTACAACAGATGCTGAATAGTCTCAATAGGCCCTAAATCTCTAGGGATGCCAATTTAAAAAAAAAAAAAAAAAAAAAGGCAGCCAATTGAGCAAGGCAGTCATTTTAATTCAGCTACATCAGAAACTGCAGGCTTTACCTAGAAGACAGAAATTGAGTTTTTCCAGCAAGCAAAACCTCCTATTTAAAAAAAAAAAAAAAAAAAAACAAAAAAAAAAAAACCCAACCAAAAAAAAAAAAACCCCCCCCCCCCCCCCCCCCCAAAAAAACCCAAACCAAACATAGGATTTCCTTTCATATGAAAGCAACATTTCAAGAGTCCTTGAACAACCAGGAACGTAGCTTTGCTGACAAAGCTCCAGCCTGCAGCAGCTATACCATTTAAGAGACACACCAGGGCTGCTGCAATGTCGAGCAGATGCTGCTCCGCTGCTCCCCAACGCTGCCCAGGAAGCCAACGCAGCACCAGGCAGCAGCACGGGCAGCTGGTACCCAGTGCTACCAGTAAGTGGTACCTCACCTACTCCTTCATACCTCTGTCCCAGTATAATCTGTGGCAAAACAGTCATTGTCAACGGTTTAAGAGAAAACCTTACTGCTTAGGAAATCAGTTTGCTTCCCTAAACACAAGAAGAAATAAAAGACACTGAAGGACGATGAGGCAGGCAAATGTGTTTTCAAAAGGCCACCACATGCTCAGAGGAGCTTCCCCCCCCATTGTGTCCTCTGAAAACAATCTGATAACTGAGCACAGACATACAAGTGACATTTCAGGGTGTCCAGCTCCATCCAGGCAACACAACGCACAGTACTCCTGCACATGCATGCACTGCTGCCCAGGAAAGCCAGAGCAGAAGTCAGGCGCTGGGCTACCATTGATAGCTGCTGTTCAAGCACCGTGGGAACAACACAGCCAGGGAGCACAGAAACTTTTGCTTTCAGAATTATTACTCCTGGGCATGAGGAACTGACCCAGATGGTTTCAAAATTTGCCAGGAAATAATAAATATTGCAATACTCAGTTTGGAAGCTCTTCCCCCCCCCCCCATAACTAGAGAGCCTTAGAAGAAACCTACTTAGTAAACTGTTGGTTCCCTCCTTGGAGTACCAGTGAGAGTTATCTATGTGTGCCTAGTGTGCTGTAGAATAGGGAAACTCAACCACCTTTATAAACAAAAATAGCAGAGCACACTATCCTACATAACAAAAAGTCAAGAATAATTAATTCAAACAACAGAAACATTTCGAAGTCCTTTGCAAGCCAACTTCTGATCTGCAGATAACAATGATAACAACTTGTCCAGACAAAACTCATTTTTAAAGAATGTTCTCAGACAAGGTAATCTTGAACCTAAAATGCTCATTTTATTGTATTCTCAAGTGTCCTAACACTGTTATCATCCTGATGACTACTATTTTGCAGTTTTTTATACGCTCATATGGCTTGTATTTATCTGTATACATGCACACACACATGCACAACCAAAATCCTGAATTGCCATCATTCTGGTACAAGCCCCAAGGAGGGGAAGCAAGCAAACTCAGTTAAAAGTTCTTTTTTTTTTTTAGTTCTTCAAAACAATTCTGGTGCTCCATCCTAAAGAAGTGGTTAGTCTCACTGAAAACTACCAGTTACACTGTGAACCTGTGCCAGCTGCAAATCGCTCCGACCGCCCTGGCACCATCATTTAAAGTCATTTTCCATTAAGACTCTCACATCAGCGCCAGCACAGCCTTTCATTACCCATCCCACTTAATACCCACAATCTCTCCACAGCTCGCTCACTCGGTCTCCACTGACCAAGCAGCACACGGAGACTGATGTGCGGATTATTGGGATTCCTAATGCCTTTTCTCCCCGCTGGCTGAGCGCTTGGCAGCCTGCCTGACCTGCAACACGTGTGGGTTTGTCAGCCTAATGCACTATGTCATCTGGAGAGTCTCGGGACGAAGCAGGACCCAACAGCATCCACATAGCAACAGCCGACAGCTCCCAAAACTTCCAGCTACTACACTTCCCAGCATTGGTGGAGAAAGAGATACAGAAGTGAGCGTCTGGGTGTTTGCCACTGCTTGCTTTCTGAGAGGCGAATATGCAAGGTAAGAGCAACAGCATTCAGCACGATCCTTTAACCAAAGGCCGGAGAGTCAACACAGGGCTTTCCCATACAAAACACCCATCCTCACTTGACTGTTGTCTTCCAATGACTCAAAATTTGCACGTAAAGATTCTGGATTTGAGTAACTTTTTTTTCACATAACCCACCTTCCGTTAACTAAATAATGACAGTGAAAATTCAGAGATACAGGCTCAAAAATGAGTTGTGACCAAGTCAGTTGTCACTCACCAGTTTAAGAGGTTGCTATTAGACTGTACCTATGCCCAGCACTTAGTCAGGGCAGAAAGAAATGAGGCTTGGGCATTTTTTCTGTTTAAAAGATACACCGAGATATTTTCAAGTGTGAGGCAATACATCAGCCCTGTAAATCCCGCTGTAAATTCTTACAGGATGAAATACAAAAGGAAATACCTCACAATGTGCAAATATCAAATAAATGCAAATTTAACATCATGCCTAACTAAAAAGTGTCATGAAAGTGAAACTGGTTTGCAGATGAATGAAATACAGAAGCCGGTGGAAATCTTACTTGGAAATGGAAGAAAAGAACACACAAAATACAGCTGAAGTTTCACTTCCTCTGTGCAACAAAATACAACAGCAAGCTCAAGCAGAGCACATGGCTCATCCTCTACAACCTCCTCAGACACCACACACTGTCCATACACACCAAGATTTTCTAATTTATATCTGATGTCAGATTACAGGGAAAGATAAAGATTACCAACTGTATAACTAAATACAGGGATTTTTAGACAACATATTATAAACCTATTTTTCTGCTAATAAACACATACTAATTATTTTATAATAGCAAAAACAATAATAGAACAACTAAAATAAAGTCTTGAAAAGCACTACTAAGCAGTCCAACTGCACTGGGTTCGGTTCTGGTTTAAGCATATCATCCAGCTCTCCGCATCACAATATCCAGGCACCTCAGTCTCAGGTGTATTTATCAAGACACCCCTTGGTTAGGTTTATTTCCATTTAACTACAGGGAAACTGTGACAAACGACGACTTGCTTGCTTGAGGATGACTACAGCAGAAGAAAATAAATGAAGTTTTTCTGAGCCCCAAGACTACACCACACTGGTGATACACATCTACCAGATTAGAGAAATTACTTGCTTCTAGAGATTTGCAAAAATTACTCAGTCAGATTCTACTCTTTTACGTTGCTTCCTCCTCTAATTTCTTCCGGGATTTGTGCAGCTAATTGCTTATCACCAAAATTTCCAAGTTAAAGCAAGCTAAAAACAGAACCTTGCTTTTACTCAAACGCATTGCAGAAAACAGCGGGGACTGAGTTGAGCAACGACTTCCTAAGGAGCTCGTACCCTTGCTCTACACCAAAACTGAGGAGTAAAAGGAGCAAAAGCTTTCGGGGCTAGCCTAACTTTGTGAGCAATTACACACATACAAACCATTTAGAGGAAAAACCAGAAAATATTTGCTCATCATCATCTCTTAATAATCTCTGGGGTCACTTGCAGCAGCAGCAAGTGCGAGGATTCAAACCATTGCAAAGCTTCCCCGTCTGCCTGCACTGCCCACGTGAGACAGCCCTGCCCCACTCCCTGCAGGAGCCCCACTCCTGCCACCAGCTTTTCAAACCCACCTATTCCCCCTTGCCAGCTCTCAACACAGCCACAAAACCAGCTGGGTTGACACCGCTGCAGCGGCAGCTCTGGTGCTCACGGTGAACAGCGGCGAGGAACATTGTGAGTGCTGAAGTCCCAGCACAAGTATTTGCAGCCTGAGCTGGAATCCCAAAAGTCTATTTAACATCTTTGAAGACTGAGTGGCAACTTAGAAAAACATGTAGGCTTAAGTTCACTACCTGAAAATGGTCACTTCTGCTAAAAAACTTGGGGGTATACAAGGTAGGAAAGGTTGAAGCAACCACCTTAATGCTGCAATAACACAACTGCTCACTTTTCAAGCAAGTTTCCTCAGAAGAAAGCAATCAAATAACACAGAAAAACACATGGAAATTATCATTATGGCACAAAAAAAAAGCAGAAAAGCTTTTATGTGCCTCCTTTTAACAAAAGAAAGTCTAATTTTGAAACAGCTGCTTCACTGACTCAAGCCCACGCCCCAAGGCAGGGGCTAGGTTTGGTTTTGTTTCTGTTTACTTCACAGTTTCCCTGTTTATTCAGCTTCTTTCCTCTCCCGGTGGCAGCCAGGGCAGCGTGGGGCAAGTGGCTTCATCCAAAACCGACAAGCAGTCCTCGCCCCTGACAGCCACTCCATGCTGCTCTTCAAAACGCAGGTAGCTATGTCCTTCTGAACTTGCAAGAAGCTTCAAGTCTTTTCTAAACGAAAAGGTAGCAAATCACCTCAGAGCTTGCTTGGGGGGAAAAAAAAAAAAAAAATCCTGTTTTTTCCCAAGTGTCATATCAAGCTGAAAGAAGGTAGTAAAGGTGAAGAGGGAAAAGCCAATGAGTTACACAGTCTAAGCCTATGTAGCTTAAATGCTACTTACACAACTGTTAAAAAACCACCAGCACAAGTTGGAAGAGAAGTCTCTGCTCCTTCCCTGGAGGCTGCAGACATTTCCTGGAGATGCTGGTACGGTCACCAAATGCTTGGGAAGCATCAGACTTCTCCACTTACGCACAAATGCACTTCAGTGGCATTTCAGACAATCCATCCTACACTGAAGTGTAACCTCAGTGATAACAATTCCACCAACTTCAAGTGAACAACTTTTGCCTTATGCAGGCAAAGGACTGACTTACTGAAGGATCAGGGCTGAAGGAAGAGCAACAATGTGAACCTTTTAAACACACATTTGTAGCAGGAAACCTGGACACCGAACATCCTTTGCAAACAAGTATGCTCGTTTTAACATCAAGAGTAGAGCTCTTCTACAGAGATTTCCACGGAAAGCCAGCATTTTGACAGAGCACAAGTCTTGCTCTACTTCCTTTGGGAACGGTGTCCTTTCATTAAGGTGTAAGTCCAGGTCTATTGTACTCCTAATCTCAGGTACACCTAGCCAGCAAAAAAAGGCATGTGATTGCAATGTATATAAAACACTGCGCTGCTTGTGACAGTGTAACATGGGAAACAGTAGCAGTACTGGGATCTAACACATCTGACATCAGGACAGGACTTCCAAGCCCCACACTGACCACAGCAGAGAGTGAGAGACCGTGTGCTCCCACCGGAGCTAGCGGTGGTGGCCGTAGCCAGAGTACAGGCGAGCAGTCACACCAGCTGGCTGAGCACATCTGACACTCTCAGCAGGCTGCAGTCCACACTCACAGTTATATTTTACGCAGCAAAATAAAGCAGTAATTGTCACATGGGGCAAAATGAGCAGCAAGGACTTGGTGGTTGGGGACACAGCATGGACTGAAATGGGAATCACACTGGCAGGAGGACATACGGATCCTGCGCCGCTCCGCCTTCAGCATCATCAGGAATTGTTCTACAGCCACGCATGCATTTGCTGTGTGGATACACCTTCAGCCTGAGCAGTGCTTTTCCATCACCATACTGCACCAACAGCCCCCTGCCTCCTCTTGAGTAAAGGTCTTTACAGTAGCAGCTAAAACAAGAGTTTCACCAAAACAGACAGAACCCCACCAAAGTTTTTGATAAAAGAAGTCACCAAGAGAAGGTGTTTCTCAGAAAAGTGGATTTTTAATTTAAACACATGTTGTCTCTTAAAGGCTACCATTTCAGTGACTGACATGTAGTGACATAAAATACCTGAAAATAAGCTTATAAAAAGAACCTTGAATCATCAAGCCTAATGAAGCTGGCCCATTAATGAGCGGCAGACAAAGCACACCCACGCACAGTGCCCACTGCAGGACCTAGGCCTTTCACAAATTATTTCTTCACTGCTTCAAAAACAAATTAAACCATCACAGCAGCTTCACAGGCACGCTCATTTGCCGCTTTTATAAGACAGGTTCCAGCAACAAAATCCTCTTTCCTATTTTTTATATCAGCAAGAACTTTGGGTCATGTATTCCCCTCTGCTCCATTCATGGCAGAAAATCACTCACATAACATGGAGTCTAAGTTTTTTTCAGAATTTTACAGAGAGGTGAAGCAACATTCTCTGTGCAGTTAAACTATTTCAATCTCATATGCGCATACCCTTCAGAGGCGCACAAACAACTTGTCTGAGTTACAAAGTGCTCAGTGATGAGTAAACCTTTTGGATGCTGCAATACCTGTAACTGCATTTTACAGAAAGCAGCAGCAACAGCAGTACTAGGGTCATGAAGTTCAACAATTTCTACAGGAAGATAAAAAGCTTAGTCTAAACCAGCCCCATGTAGTTAAAAAACCTGACCCTCAGACTTGCAAGCCTGTTTTCAGGGCAACCACGCAAAACTGGACAAGTTATTCTAAATACTTCATACATTATTGCAATCCTGGCATCTCTCAAATTCTTTCAACCTGGGTAAGATATTTTTACATCAGCTGGACTGATTTTCATACTCATCTAAACTTTTCCCCCTTTCCACAACTCTCAGGAGCAGCCCACCCACTACACAGGCCTGAATGGATAACGATCATCCCTGACGCCTCGGGACAGAGGCGATGGCAGAAGACTGGTAGGCAAACACTCCTGGAAAAGTAAGAGACAGTGAAAGAGCCCATGAATAACTAACACCTGCCTACTCACTGAAGTACACTAATTATAGAGAATAATTGAATGACTGCTTTCCTTACTCAGGGAGGTGCAGATAAGAGGTACAGGTCTTCTCATACCTCGGTTGCAAGTTTAAAACGCTCTCAGTTGGCAGCAACGCACCACAAAAAGTCACCAGCTGTGACAATTAACAGCTTCATTTTAAGTCTCTCTTGTTCAAGCAAGTAACTCTTCTACTCAGACATACTACATGAAACAACCCTTTCTCAACTAAACAGATATATTCAAGGCACACAGCTAAAACCTGAAGGTAAAACCTGTAAGGCCCCCAACACTGGGAAGCAGCCACACTGTATTTTAACACGGTGGAGTCCGAGCCTCGACAGCCCTGCCTGCACGCACAGAAGATGCGAAGGGGATTAGGGCTCCAGTGACCTCCTACAACCCCAGCAGTACTCCACTGTATCAACTTCTGCTTTTTTAAAACCAGATTCTCAGGAAAACTCAAAAACAAGACCATGCACCAGCCTGCAGAGGAAAAGGAGAGATGTCTACAAAATGAGTTCTCAGGACATGCACAGACATGTGAAAAAGGACCTAGAACTTAGTATAAGCAGTAACTCCTTAAATGAGATGTTGTAAAGTGAGGTATGGATAGATTTCATGTAACATGCTGTTTACTAGAAATATTCCAGGAAAAATGTATTTCATTTTAATGGACCTATGTTGATTTCATCCACAACACAGTCTGTCCACTCAATCACCATTTCTCAGAATTGGATGCATGGTGGGAACTGAATTTCTTTGTGGAAACAGGTGTGAACGTTTGTTGGAGCTGCGTTCAGTTCTGCCTTACCTCTGTTATAAACAGAATACAACCTTCACTAAAACCACTCTTCATTAAAACGTCTCAGTTGCGGGGTTTATTTTGTGCCACTTGCTGCCTGAATTAGAAAAAAAAACCCATTACACTTTTTTCTATAATACACTTTACACAGTGGCTGAAAAGAGACTGCTTACATAACAAGTATTATGCAATTTCCCAAATAAATAATACCCTTGTAGGGGAGAAGATTACAAAGTCCCGAAGATTTTCAAGGCTGCAGATTTGGCTTCAAAGGCAAGGAGTCTGTAAAAAACACATGCCATCCCAAATCTTCCTGATAATTATTGACACCGCCTCAGCACCCAAAGATCCCATCAGGAACAGTGTCCCACTGTGTATCAACAAAGGACAACCCGGCAAAATACACCATTTACCACCACAGTACCGATCCCTCAAGAATGTAAAGAGGTTGACACCAGCTTTAAAAAAAACCCAGCATGGATGCAGCTACCCTTATAAAGCTGTGCTTTGGTTTGAATAGCTTCTTCTAGTCCTAAGATGGCTTTATTAAATAATAATAATAATTAAAAAAAAAAGGACCAAAAACCTCCCAAAACCACAACTTTATTAGTCATCTTCAGCCCAGAGTACCTTGCCAGCACAAATATAGTAGTAGAGCATCACAAGTGGAAAACCTACCCTAAGAAAGAAGCCCACCAAAATACCACACGACTGAGTGATCATCAGAGAGGTGTTTAAAAAACAAACAGCCCTCGCACTGTAAACAAGCACGTAAAGTCACAAATGGTCCTAGTAACTCATGGAGAGCAAACACAGAAGTAAAAAAGGAAGTCCAAGCGGCAGCACAGAGAAAAATAAGAGCAAGGGATTTGGCAAACAGACCCCAGTGACCACCAGTCCCTTACCTTCAAATTTTGACAAATAATTTTCACAGGCCTGAAAAAAATTTCGCTTCTCCTTAATTTTTTGTTGCGTTTATGATTTGGCCTTTCCCCTCCACTGGTGTTTCCCTACTCTCCACTCGGCCCCCAGCACACAGTGCTGGCGGTCCTGGCACGCTCCAGCTCTCCACAGCCAACGCTGACACCAATCCTGTTCTGGGAGAGGAAAGTCCACGTGCACCAACCCCTGCTCCAGCCACCACACCAGCTGGGAATCTTGAACCCCCACCCAGTGCACAACTGCAGCCCTGTCTTTGCACTGGAAATAGGCTGAAAGTGAAAAAGTGATTCAGTAAGTAAAAGAAGCCCATATTAGTTTAAATTCATTTTCATTGAAAATTGAAGAGGTTCGTTGCAAGTTTCAGATCTTGGAGTCCTGGAAGATTTTCACCAACAACTTCAACTGGGTATCAGGGAGCAGAAAAGAAGGACATCAAGTTTTGCAAAGGCAGCATCCATCCTGCTAGAACTACAGACATAAAACTAGACTTTCACAACTGAGCTAATCAGCCACGTTCCAAGCATAAGCTGCATTTATCTCCTCAGAACAGCAGACTTTTTTCTTAATTATCCAAGGTCAATGGCAGTGAATATTGAGCAAACTGACACTCAGGGAAGCAACATAGATACAACACTGGAGGGCAGGCAGCCTTACATTTGCTTAGCAGTAATACCACATTTTAATATAAAGTTGCTCTTTTTAGATGTGAGAATTACTTTCTAATTAGTCACCGACCAATATGTTTGATAAGGTACCTTTTTAAAAACAGAAATACCAAGTTCTGTACCAGTATAATTCTCCCTTTTTCATACAATCATAGACTCATTTAGGTTGGAAAAGACCTTTAAGATCATCCAGTCCAACCGTAAACCTAACACTGCCAAGTCCACCACTAAACCATGTCCCTAAGTGCCCCATCTACACGTCAACTAAGAGAAAAAAAATATTTTTAAATGTTGGAGTAGGGTGTAAGGGTTTAAGACAACTGAAGCATCCAGTCAGCTTTTTTATCAAACTCACCCAGAATTACAGCAACACCTCAGAATTTTGATCACCATCTCTGTGTGCTTAAGATATTCACAGAAGTTAATACAAACAACTTGAAAGCATTACAGCTCCTGTTCAATACTTAGAAGATGGGAGGTCTCAGGCACACAGACTCACCTGCTGCCTTGCTGAGATACACAGCTTCTCCAGACAGGTTGGAGCTTGTCACAAAATGGAAACTACTTTGGAAATCTCAATAACCATTTCAGCTTCCCTAAAAACACAAGTGGTAAAGCGCTGACAGAATTTTACTAGTACTGTCTAACAGAAAGGTATTGCATAATTTCCCTGAAATTTCTATTAAAAAATGCAACAACAAAAATGCATATTATTCTCATGAGCTGAAGAGTTATTTCATGTAGCATGTGTAATTACACAGCAATTGAAGACTTCTGCAATCACAGAAGCAAAGAATGGCTTCAACAAGCCTAAGGTGAGCAGGGTTCTTGGTTTGACATGGGGTCCTGATGAGAAAGACATTAGAGAAAAAGAAGGGAAGGGAAAAGGCGCAGAAAGGTGCTTCCTTATGTCTTGTGATGGCACCAACACAACAGCAACAAACCTGCCCCGACCACAGGTCCTGGGAAGAAAAGCATCATCCTTTAAATGCACAGTGGTCCTCAGGCGACGCAGGGACTGCATGGGGCTGTATTTCTTTCCAAGTTACATTCTAGTTTCCAAAGCTTGTTGGTGACATTATATAACTATTAATTACACCACTGTTTGGCATGCTTTTAACTGCAATGATTCAAACTGCTTCCAGTAGCTCACTAATCCAAAGTACAATCCACTTGACAGCAACTGACAGATTCAGAGTATTCAGTTCTAGCTGAAAGGAAGAAAAATCAAACCCCTCATCTGTCCACTGCAAAAACAGCCAATATTCCTGCTGACCAGACTCACAGGTCGGTCAGGGACAGGGACACGCTGCTGATGGGACTCCAAGCCTTGCATTAATGCACTAAGTAGCTCTCTCAGCCCAACGAACAGCAGATGAGGAGCAGCCCAGACCTACAGAGTGGTAAAATACAAAATGTGGGTGAAATACAGAGAAGTTAAGAGCGGTGTGCCAGGCAAGGCAGCAAGCCGTTGGGATTGGCACCCTGATGCGGTGCCATCCCAGGGGTTTTCCACCCTTCCAACAACACAGCTGGACCCCGGCCGGGTGCCCACTCCACTACTCCTAAAGGTGACCCCCCCAAAGGATGGCCGTGCTCGCACTCCAAAGCCCAACATCCACCCATCCAGGATCAGCCGGGCGGCTCTGAGAAGCAGCTGGAGTCAAGCTGTGCTAACACAGCAAAGGAAGATTTCTTCCCAAAGGCCATCTTGAAATTGTAGGAAAAACAGACAATTGGGTCTCTTTCGCATCTTCGTTATGACAGGCACTGAAGGATTTCAATCACCAGCTACTGGACCCAGCAGACCCCCTCCTCGGACATGTGCTCTGCCTTCGCCCTTCCCACCCACTCTACCAGCATGAATCTTCCTTGCAAGCCCCAACACAATCCTACATGCATTATTTATCCCTCTTGCAAAGTCATGCAGTGGGATAATTACTTAACTATTGTAATAATATTTTGCAATGGCTGTACTCTATTATTCTAATTGATTTTCATGGGATTGCTTTTGCTGCATGTTTTGAGCACAAGAACATATTTTCCTGGAGTATAAAAAGCTGAGTTTTACATTCATTTTAAGCCTAAGAGCTAGATGTCAAAAGTGAATTTTTAAGAGAATATCAATGTATTTTTAATTAAAACAATGTTGATGTATTACTCAGATTTTTGCCATCTCTGCTAACAACCACTGAAGACATGGGTTTTTTCATAAATCTAATGAAATATAAAAATAGTTATTAACTATTTGTGTTAATCACAAAGTTCTCTTCCTTCCAATAGGATATTGTTTTCCTTATAAGCCTCTTCCTTGTAAGACTTCAGTTAGCATAATTACCAAACATTTGGAAGGTGAGATCTGCAACATTTTTATTCACAAACTAGAAGCTTAAGTCAAAACACATTTGCATGTCTTGCTTAACACCACATTAAATTTTACTAAGATAAACACTCAGTTTAGGACTCGGAAAATTATTACAGTAAAACACTAAATAAAATCAGTCCTTTCCATATACTCAACATGATATAAGCTACACAGCAGAGCAGCCCAAGTAAACAATTATTTATGTCTCCCTACCCCCAGGATATTCTTCAGGCTATGCATGATTCAAGATGTACTTGTAACAGTTTTGTGAAGTGATGAATAGGATTTCAAAAAACACAATAGTCCCAGTAGTTCACGACTGCTAAGAAAACTTTTTTTGCCTTGAGCCAGAAATTCTTCCAGGAGGAGTCTTACTTTAAAAGCTGCTCATGATAATACTCTGAACTAAAGCAGGAAGGAAAAGCAGCAAACCACTGATAATCGACCCATCTTACCTACTAGTAATCTGTGGGCTATATTAGCAAAGGCATGGATACAACTCCATGGAGAAGCAACATAATCCCTTTGATCCAAGTGAGCGCATAGATATATAAGGACTAGCATATTTGTACACTAACATCAAAACCAAGAATTTTATACAGTTGGCAGTAGAGACACTAAACTTTAGACAAATGAGACTCATTGAGAACTACAGACCTACAAAATTTGCTGAGTATGTTGGACTTTCTGGGTATTTTGTCTCTTTCTGCTTAAGAACAAGAATATGTTTGGTCACCATCTATGACACTTACTTAAAAAAAAAAAAACAGATCCAACGTTCTATTGGTCTCAGCCCCTGTTCAAACTTTAGAGGCTCCAGGAAACTGAGAGCAACGAGCGGTCTGAGGAGTCCTCTGCTTACATGGACACAGACTGAATTCTTCCCCTGCGTCTCATTTAGGGCTTCATACAACACAACTCATTTCTCAATTCTTTTTTATCTATTAAAAAAATCTCCCTGGAAAAAAGTAGTCTTGGAACAAAGCAAGATCACAAAAGATAACCATGTTAAGCTTCATGTCAACTTATCCCCTATCTTCTCGATGCGTCCATCTCAGAGGCCTGATCCAGCCCTTGCAGCTGTCAACAAAGTGCTGCACTGACTTCTGCAGCCTCTGGACATGATTCAGAAAAATCAATGCAAAGAGCAAAAGGTCACGTTCTCCACAAGCATCAACTACCTGTTGAACCAAGACAGATTTGCAAATGCTAGCACACTCAGAAATAAGGCGACCAACTGTTATTAAACTAATTTCAGCGTCCATATTCCCACTCCCATGACTAAGTAAACCTGTTTCTTACACTACATGCCTTTGTGTAAAAAAAAAAAAAAACAAAAAAAAAAAAAAAAAAAAAAAAAAAAAAACAACAAAAAAACCAAACCAAGAAAAACAACAAAACACCACTCATGCTTGTGCCAGGCTTTTAAAAAAAAAAAGTTAGTGTAGTAGATAGCTGTACAATTTCATAGCTTTGAATTCAGAGTGCCAGTATGAAAGTCAGTCTGGCTTACAACAACAACAACAAAAAAAAAAAAAAGGCAAGAGGAAAAAACTTAAAGAGATGGAAATAAAACCAAAGTACTGCTGGGTGTTATCCCTCTCTCCCTGCACATTAGGAAAAGCCTGAAAACTGGCACAGAACTACGACAGGTACCTCGTTATGGACCACTTCCCATGACTTGCCTGACATGCCTGGCCGTGGGTAGAAGTAATGCCTCTTCCAAGCACAAGCTGTGAGACTGTCCTTGTGTTTTAAATCTTTATAAACGCATACACTGAACATTAAGGTGTGAACTCCCATGCATTTACAGAGTAGGTATGCAGCATAGGGGCATGATGTTCTACTGCCCTGTTCATTGTTGATTTTTGTATTAATTGGTTAATTTGTAATTGGAAAAAATGTCATCCTCTTCATACAAACAGAGAAGCTTTTGTTTATTATAAAGTTTCACTATCGCTTCTTTGAATGCTGGTTGAATAATAGCAAATCTCAGCACAGCAGCGTGAATTCCCAGCACACACTTGTATGTTCCCAGCCAATGCAACCTAGGAGTCTAAACAAACCCTTCATAGGTCTAAACTTCTGAATGCAAATGCGTGGTTCCAGCTTGCAGATGTGCTGTGAAACTGTCACTGTCAATAAGTCATTTAATGAACCTCAAAATTTCACAGTTTGAGCTCTGGTATTACAGACTGTCCCTGTGGATAGCCCCACAGTCCTATGGATGCTAATAACACTAGTCTCAGATGCATTAGATCTTTTTGACCTCAGAAGTTAAGCAACTTAGAACTAACTTGAGTCACATCCGGTAATAAGTACTTCTAATTAATGACTCTTAATTGCTGCCAGAGTACTGTATTCCCACACCCATGATTAAGCACGTTCCTTACTCTGCTAACCCACATGAAAAATTGTGCAACTCTGTGCTGGTTTTGGCTGGGATAGAGTTAATTTTCTTCACAGTAGCTAGTTTGGGGCTCCGTTCTGGATTTGTGCTGGAAACAGTGTTGATAACACAGGGATGTTTTAGTTACTGCTAAGCAGTGCTTACACAGAGTCAAGGCCTCTTCTGCTTCTCACCCCACCCCACCAGCTGACCCCAACTGACCAAAGGGATATCCCACACCACATGGCGTCATGCTCAGCACAAAGCTGGGGGAAGAAGGAGGGAGGGGGGACATTTAGAGCGATGGCATTTGTCTTCCCAAGTAACCATTGCACGTGACAGAGCCCTGCTTTCCTGGAGATGGCTGAACACCTGCCTGCCGGTGGGAGGTAGGGAATGAATTCCTTGTGTTGCTTTGCTTGCGTGCGTGGCTTTTGCTTTACCTATTAAGCTGTCTTTATCTCAACCCACAAGTTTTACCTTTGTTTTTAATTTATTTTGTTTGGGTTGGTTTTTTTTTTTTTTATTCTCTCCCGCATCCCACCAGGGGGGAGCGTCCCAACAGCTCTGTGGTGTTCAGCTGCTTGCCAGGTGAAACCACGACAGACTTTTTGGTGCCCAACATGGGGCTCGAAGGGTTCGAGATAACGACAGGTTTGATTGCAATGTGCTAGCTAGATAGAATTTATAGCTGTTATTGCTGTTTAGCTATTAATTGACGAGCTTCTGTGCTTGCCATGGGGCTTGCTTTCCTTACAGTATATTAGAATCTAGTGCTCGTTAGTGGCTGCTTTTTGCTTTTGCTGCTTGCTGTACTGCTTATCATCTGACTGCTGTGCCTGGGAACGTTTTGATAGCAGCAATGGCCATGCGCCTAGGCTGGCAGATGGCCAGGGCATCACTGCTGTTTCTGTGCTGCTGTACTGGACAGGCTGGAACTCCAGTGTGAATTCGAGTCTAAGGGACTGTGACCTGTGGATGAGTCCACGCGGGAGCAGGACACCCCAGGGCGTCCGTGGCCGTGGAGAAGTCCATGCTGCAGCAGGTATACCGTGAAGCATCAGTGGCTGTGCATGAGGTCATGCTGGAGCACCTCAAAGTGTGTGGCCATGGATAAGCCCACGACAGAGCAGGTACA